>JASDQU010291651.1:0-14412 GCA_032191745.1 Picea mariana | reverse complement strand
ATGTATGAAGAAGTACAGAACAAAACTGAAGAGATTCAGAAGTCATACTAACAATAGGAAATAGCTGAGCTTATATATGCTCAAAGCAAGACAGAAATAGAAAGTACAACTGTCCAGTACAGCTGGCAGTGTATGGTTATATTGTTGAGGGTACTATATATTTAACAGTTACTGGGCCTATAGTATGCATTTGATGATCGTGTGAGCCTGTGGGCATCCCTCCTCTAAAACGCTGCTATAACTTTATTAAGAACATGAGCCTATTGATCCCTCACCCTACCCTTGCTACAAACTAAAGATTGGCTGTAAACCTGAAATTGCAGAAGAAAGGGATCAAGAAGTTGTAGGCTGACACGCTGGTTTGGGATGAATTGGACACATGAATATGCAAGCAGAGTTCAGAGAAAGGGAGGAGATAAAAAACCGGGCTAGAAGTATGTTTTCAAGAAGGGAAACAGAGTACAGGCATCGACAAACTTAGAGAAAAGCATGAAGAAAACTAATAAGTAATTGGTAAATTTCAGTAGATGATATGCATTTTGAACAGGATATGTGCCTAAACTTTCCTAAAATTCCTTGCCTTTGTTCTAGTGCTGTTATTGGAAACTCTATATCTTTTACATTTTTGTTTACTTATTATCTTTCCTTTTCTGATAATAACTCCATCTGTCATTAACTAATGTTCTTGAACATTCTGGGTAACTTCTAATTTGTTGCTTTCCATTTCCTCCACTAAAGTGTGTATCCATTTCTTCCCTCTACAAAAGTTAGAAGTAGCTTTCCATGTAACTGTAGAATTGTTCTCCAAGTGGGTTTTATTCGTCTCATTTGTTGCAATGCTTGTATTTATGTAGTATATCCTCTGGAGCAGAGGGTTTAAGCACTTGTAACATTCTTCATGATGCTGGCCCAAGAAGGTATGCTGTTTGAAAATGTCAAACACAACTTTCCCAGACAGTTTCAAATATAGCTCATGTGTTATACTAGTTTTACAGAAAATTAGGTGATAACCAAATGTGACATCTACATGAAAAATCTTTTGTTAAATATGTGCATTTAAATGTTCCTTTGTCATTTCTATGGATCATGAATTTATTGGCGGTTTCTGAAATAGGACCATTATGACAGGGCTCAAATATTGTGTGAATAGCATTACACTGGACACTAGGTTATAGTTTGTGTCTGTAGATAGTGATAACTAAACTTATCAGAACTGAAACCGGAGCAGAACTGGAAGTTCTCTTAGTGTCCCAGTAGAAAGCAAAATCGCATGCTTAGAGTTACGGGAAGTTAAAACTGAGAGAGCCAGAAAGATAAAGATAGGCATAACTAATCTAGGGAAGCGAAGAAATTCATAAAATGCCCATCCAAGTAATAATGCGTGCATATGTATGAAATCCAAAGAAGTGTGGACTAAATAACGATAAATCAAATGGAATACTGAAAAAATTGTCTCATTTCCAATTGACTTCAGAGTCCAGCTATTGCAAGTTGTGAAGAGGCTGTAAGACAATTTTGACGAGTTGTACAACCATATGCAGATAATGGATCGTAGTGCTATAGTTAAGGTCTAGTACTGAATAAATGCAAATTATATAGAGCCATAGACTTTCCAAATGAAGTGAAACTTAAAGCATTTTATATGAAGGCCAAAATCAATTTGTTTTCAAGGAAGTTAGATCAAAAGCACAACAATATTGAAAGCATTATTTAGTAATTCTTATCAATTATAATCAAGTATTTACAATCAAATCTTTGACCCATTTATCAAATTCTTGTTGGAGATGATAATAATAAGTTCGAATGCTACTTGTGTATGGTCTCTTGAGATGTTTATCTTTCATTTCTCCTTTGCTACATTCCATCCATCTCTCTTTTTGGTTTTTTACTTGCTAAGCTATTGTTTGAATACTAGAACCCTATGTTTTGATGTCTTGTATGTTTAACACTTCTTTCAGCCTCTCCTAGCAATATCATGTTCAGGTCATCCTAAATTTTTGATTAATTGTTTTTTTCACAATTAATATCTATTATCATTCAAATCTGCTATGTGTAAACCTTAGAAAAAACTACGAGTAATTATCCCAATGTTACCACCTGTTGGCGCGAGGTTCTAAGACCCCAGGTTCAGTTTATTCTACCAACAAACCTTATAGACACTGACCCTTTCGGCATCACTTGCATGCAAGTAAAGTCTCACCCGAGACATCTATTGGGGCTGCAGGAACCAAGTTTCTGCAGGGACGAGGAGATGAGAGACTATCATCATATTCATTCCTACTTATCTACCCTGTGTGCAGTATTTTGTGTCTCTTTTTCCTTTGGTTAATTAGTAAACTTTATTTATGCAGCACCATTGTGACGCAGATTGCAACATAAACTATTCACTATAACATTCATCATTACTGTGCATCAATCATCTAATAAACATATCTAGATCTAGTTATGCATAAATAAAACATCCATGAACAATCGCATAAAAAGACATTAAGACACAAAATTTAACGTGGTTCACTCAATTCTTGGGCTACATCCACAATGGATGGCTTCTTTATTATTCTTTGTGCAATCATCTCAGGCTTGCGCATTGCTCTTGGAATATACACATCATGATATCTTTCCCCATACAACCTAGTCACTTTGCAATGCAAGTCTCTCTTTGCAAAACCCTCCCAAAACCTTTAGATATATACTCTCTTTCATTCTCAATCTATTCTCTCAGCCTCAGCCTATCATTAGCTCAACTTCAACAACCTATTCTTTTCGATTCATTACATATTTATACATACAATTTAGGGTTCAAAACCCTACTTGCTTATCCCAAAACCCTATGACAACTCATGATGACTCATTACAACTCATGACAACTCATTGTTGGGGCGTGTTTTTCCTACTTTTGTGCCTGCATGCTGCTTTTACATTCCCGACTATTGTTCCTCGTGCTTTTGCGCATCCATCTGCCTTTGTATGCCTAACTGTTGTACTTCCTGCTTTTGCATGTGCTCTCAAAACTTAGTTCTTTGAATTGCTTGTCCAACATGCCCCCAACGCTTACCTGTGGCTCGTCTCGAGCTACTTAAGCCTATTGCGTTTCATCTCTCCATGCTTTCATGAACTTTTGGAGGGTTTCTTTTGCTGTCACGACTTTTTTATTGACCTCTGCTTCTTGTTCCAAAATCTCCTCTGTGACCTACATAGTTAGGGTAGTGAGTTTCTCCTCTCTGTCGTGTGCTGCTTGCTTTACCGTGCTTTGCGCAATTTCCAATTCGCCTATTACCCTGAGTGCTTCGTCCTGCAGTGGTACTAATTGTTGTTGGAGAATCTTCTGTTGTTCCCTTATTTGTTCTATTTCAGTGTATGACTTCTTGTTTTCCAGGATGGCCACCATGTGCTCAACTGGTGGCAGCGTACTTATGTTCTCTGAAACCTTCTGCGCTTTTCCTGCGCATCCCTTAAACTGGCTTCCACAACCTTCATCTATGGATCCTCCATTAGATTTGTCCAAATCTACGTGTTTTCCTCACATAGCTTCGCGCACTCCTTATTCAGACCCTTAATACTTGCTACTAAGGTCATAAAGGTTCTTTCTCTTTGTGCCTTTTCCTCAAGTGGTGTTCCTGGTGTGGTGCACAATTCCAAGTTTTCAATCATGGTGCATAAGCTTTTAATGATTTCCCTGATTTTTGAGACTTGTTCTTTAAGTGTGGCTTCTACCACCATTAATATTTATGGAATATCTTTATAGAGTTTTTGGATGGCCTACTATATTTGTTCACCCTGTTGCTCAACCTCGTCCTTCTCCTTCAATATTCTTTTGGCCTTTTCTTCAACCTTGCTCTTCTTCTTCAATATCCTTTTATCCTTTTCCTCAGTCGTGTTCTTCTCCTGTAAAGCAAATGTATAATTTTGCTGTAGCTCTGCCTTCTCCGTTGTTACCTTCGCCAATTCGCTTGATGTTGACTTTGTACGGAACTGTATTTCCTACGCAATACCGATGTGTAAGCCTTGTAGCACTGATGTGGGCATCTGTGAAACGACAAAGTCCAGGTGACTTAGTCATTGTACCTTCTCCTGCATCTCAGGCTTAGGGAACTCAACTACATTTAGTGAGATATTCAACACTCTGTGCCTTGTTTCCATCTTTGAAAAGTAGCTAGTGGTGGCCCCTGCTTCCCCAGTCAGACTTGTTGATGGTCCTTTACCGGATCTTCACTTTGGTGCTATTTTTGTTGCTTCGAAGAGCTGTTGCAATGTTGTTATATGTTCTTGCACCCGCTGGTGCAATTCTTCTTGTTTTCACGATGCTTACTCAACTGCTTCATCTGCGACATCCTTCACTTTGATAGTCGTTTCTATCGTTGTCATCATCTGTCAGAGTATAGATAGTCGGTACTTTGTGGAATTTCATCTTCTTGCGCGTCGCTGTTGTTGGCCCCTTACCCTTGTCTTTTCTTTTTTCCCTTGCTGTTGGCATTGTTTCCTGCTCGTTTTCTGTGTCTTTGCCCTGTTCACTACCCTGTCCATTACCTTGTTCTTCTGCGTCATTGTCAGGGTGCTCCATCTCTGTTCCGTTCGCAGCAACCTTCCAATCTGGATCCCAATCCTGCATGATTAGGTGGATGCCTTATTCTGTGATCTTGTACATTTTCTGGACCCATTTCTCTCTCAGGTTCTTCTTTGCTTGTATATAGATATGGTGCCGGTCTGCCCAGAACTGCGCAATCGGGGTGAATGTGTCTACCAGTTGGGGTGAAATGTGTGGTGTATCCTTGATGCACTTCTGAATCCTTTCACCATACAGAAAGAACTCCATGTGAGTGTCGATCTGTCTTCTTTTGTTAGTCGTGTACCAGAGGTTCTGATACTTAGCCGCCAAGCATGACTTATCTCTCAGACCTAAGAACTACGCATCCTTTGGCTCTTCCCACAATGTGAATACAATTAGAATTAACAACCAAGAATAATGAAATTCCATGCCTCTATCTAATGCTTCTATGTAATCGATGAGGAACTGATTCAATAGAAATGGTGCCCAGTGAATCGATACCCCTTCGACACACTTTTCCGCTGCAGTTATCACACCTGCGAGATCCTGGTATTTCCTGCATTTTTTGAGCAACTTGCAAGCCAGTGCTTGTGTTGCAATTCTTACTGTTGGGTTGCATATGCTCGACACATCCAACCCGCACACCCCTCTGACTGTGTGAAATTTCTCTCATGTGGAATTTGACAGAGCCTTGTCATTTGTCTTGTCTGCAAACAACAAGGTTGGATTTCCCCCCTTTGTTCGTAAGCCTGTGATCCTTGCAATCAGGTCTATATCTATAGAGATTGTCTTGTCCAACCACAAATAACCGCCATGCACATAGGTTATGAGCAACTTAACACATGCATTCACGTCGTTCCTCTTACCGAAGTGTGGGATGTCGAACATGTTTAGTATTCATGCTCGCTCAAATCCTCTGGTGCATACCTTTGGCACATGTATGCTATGATTCGTTGTTGGATCTATGCTTAGTTCCAATTATTGGTGTGGCGCAAGTTCAGGGAACTTCGCCATGTCTGTGATATCGTGCTCTGCATATTTGAGCTGCGACACCCTCCCTAGCATATCTTCACCCATGATGACCCCATCTGGGATGTCGGACATCACCAATTTGTAGTTGATAGTCTTCTGCAATGTCACTGGTGTGACATCATCCTTCCTTGGTGGAGTGTAGTCTTGGGGAAATCTCGACTCCGATGATGATGCTCCCGGAGTCTCCTCAACCTCTGATTCTACTGTTTGCACTCTTGTTCGGGCTTTCTTTGGTATAGGCGTTGTTTTCTTTTGATGGTGCCATTTCAATAAACTGGTTACCAATGACAACTACTTTGGCTCTAGGTTTTTTCTCAGCTCTGCAATACGGTTCTTGGCTCTCTCTTACTCGCATGCAACTCTAAGTGAAAATGACCAATGCTTGTCAATCCTCTGTGGCTTTTGTGCCCCTTCGCCAATTGTCCATGTCCGTTCACATTTGAATTAATTGTCTAATCCGCTAGTGGTGTGATGAATGCTTGATTTAATGTTGCTTTATTACCATATCTTTCGTTGGATTTGTGCTTCTTACCGCTAGTCTTTCATGATCCTCGACGACTTTTTCCATTTATGGCTATGCGTCATCTTTATGACTTGTCATTGACGATATTTAACCGTTGTTTCCTCCCTTTTAATGCCTTTAACGATCGTAACGGTCCTATTCTGCACATTGCTTCTATGTGTACGTAACTGTCTCTGCGTTGTTTCTTTTATCTGCGCAACACTCACTTTTTCTCCGCATGTCTTGTTGGTGTATCTCCCTTGTTCTTGTCTTACCTTTGGTTTTCTTTTTTCTTTTTCCACTTTTTTCTTTTCTTTACTTCCCTATTATAATACAACTGCTATGGTACATGTGTTCTTGCGCCTCTTAGAGTAATGCGCAGACAATCGATCATCTCTATAGAGTTTCAGCCGACTTCCATTCACCATTCCTCCTAGGACTTCTCCATTCAATGTTTCCAACTGCGCAACCCCTGCCTCTATCACATGTTTAATCACATATGGTCCTAACCAATGCATTCAAAACTTTCCTGGATGTTGCATAAACTTACTATCGTATAGTAATACTAATTCCTCCACTTGAAACGTCTTCTGTTTAATATGTCTATCATGCCATGCCCTTTCTCTTTCCTTCTAAGCTTGCTGATGGAACCTTGTGACAAATCGATCTTCCTCAAGCTGTAACATTTGCGACAATATCTCCTCTACTGCACTAATGTCATACAAACCAACAATCATTGCAACGCACAAACTCGATACAATGAATTCCATTGGCATTACTGCTTCTTGCCCATATACCGACCTGAAAGGTGTCTGTCCTATTAAATTTTTGCTCGTAGTCCTGTATCTTCATAATACTGTAGAAACCCTCAATTCCCAATCATCTCTCCCTACAATGTAGATCTTTGTCAGTGCAGTCTCTAAAATTTTATTGAAGGCTTCCACTGTGCCATTGGTCTGAGGGTGATACAGTGTGCTCCTATGATGGTGAATTTGAAATTCCTCAGTCAATGCTGCAAATGTCTTATTCAAGAAGTGTGTCCCTTGATCACTGAGTAAAATGCACGGACATCAAAATCGTGTAACTACATTCTCAAATAGAAATCGTGCAACAGTCTCCATAGTGCAGTCTATGACTGGTGCTGCTTCTATTGCAGTTATTATATACCTAACCCCTGATCTTCTCGTTGGTCGGTTAATCGGTCCAACAAAGTCTACTGCCCATTTATCAAATGCTTGCAATGTAACCTGTGGGTGTAAAGACATCTCATCCCTTTTGAATGACTTTCCCACCCTTTGAGAAACATCGCATGCCTGGCATTATTCTTTAACATCCTTATGAAGTGTTGCCCACCAGATCCCTGTCCACAAATTCATTTTCCTTGTTTCTTTACCTATGTAATGTCCTCTTGCGCCAATACTTTCGTGCTCTTATGATAATATCATTGGCCTTTCATTCTCTAACACACATCGTCTCAATATCTCATTGACACCTAACTTGTATAAGTTCCCTACAATTAACTGATAGTTTGTTGCTTTAACCACTAACTGTTTCTTTTGCGCCATTGTCATGTCTGACGGGGCCATTCCTGTACTTAAAAACTACACAATATATGTGAAGTAGTCATTCACCATTTTAACTGCAAATAACTACGCATCCGGTAAGCTGTCGTACATATTCTCTATATCTTCTCCCGATAGTATGTGTGATAAGTGATCTAGTCTTGCATTCAACTTCCTTGGTTTCATAACAACCTCAAAATCATATTCCTGGAACAACTGCAACCATTTGCATATTCTCCCCCCCAATATTGGCTTGTTCATTAAGTATATTAGTGCAGAATGGTATGTATACATCTTAAAATGAGACCCCAATAAATAATGTCTAAACTTCTGCAGCGCATATACCATTGTCAATCCTTCTCGTTCTATAGTAGTGTAATTGTTTTCTGCCGTTGACAACTTCTTGCTTGCAAATGCAATTGGATGGTCTATGCCTCCTCCTCTTGGTTGAGATAATATTGTGCCCAAGGCTATGGACGACACATCCAAATGAACATTAAATTTAATGTTTCAATCTGGAAATATTAAAATTGGTGCAGTGACTAATTTCTGCTTCAATATATCCAAACCCTTATGACAATCCTCATTCCACTGGAACTTAACTTCTTTTTTCAACAACTTCTCCATGGATGTTGTAATCTACGCATAACCCTTAATGAAATTCCTGTAGTATCCTGTATGACCTATGGTTGCTCTGAACTGTTTGATTGATGTGGGTGGTTGTAAATATAAAATCACTGCAGAGTTGGCAGGATCCACTAATAAACCCTACTTACATACCACATGGCCCAACAATATTCCAAAAGGCATGCAGAAAATATATTTCTTCAAATTCAGTGAAATATGACATTGTTTACACCTATCCAACATTAATCTTATTAATTATATGTGATTATTCGATAGACTAAACACAGTCTAATCGTCTAAGTACACTTCAAGGAACTTATGAATAAATTCATTAAAAGTTGCGACAACTACTCTTGAAAAAACTGCAGTTGCATTATTCAGCCCAAAATGCATCACTGTGTACTGATAACTTCTTCACTCTGTTGCAAAGGTAGTCTTATGTTTGTCTTCCTGCACAATATTTATTTGGTGATATCCTGAGAAGTCATCTGTGAAAGAATAGGCTTCTCGCCCCCCTACATTCTCTAGCACTTCATCTATGAAAGGTGTTAGAAATGGATCATGTAGACATGCATCATTTAGTTTCCTTAGGTCTACACAAATTCGGCCAATTGGTACTATCTTGCACGGGTTTGCCTATCTTAACTAGATGGGAGACCAAATCAGCTTGGATTTCCCCATCATTTTCCATTTTTGCTTTGGTAACACATTTATATTAGAACCTAAATCTAAAATGACATTGTCCACATCATATTCCCTAATTTGCGCACTTAATCTGAACTCTTCATTGGTCCTCTTTTTGCGGAGTACTTGATTTACTACCCTCTATACTGTAGGAGTTTCTCTTTCTTGTGCACAATGATCAATCATGCTGCACAATGAATTCAACACAGTTTCATCTTTCATCAATTCTATGCAACTTCTCATAAATTCTCTTAGAGTTCTTACCTTCTCAACTGTTTTTTCTAGTATAGTACGTTCATAGACCGGAGGCATGTCGACCACAAGAGGTGCAACTGATGTTGATGCTACTCAATCTAGTCCTAGTATCTCTTTTCTTGTGCTCTGATACCTCTCCTTCTCTTGTTGAGGGTCAAATCTTGGCATATGTCCTATTGATTTCCTCACCCATTGCTCACTTGACCTTCCTCCATTTGTCACGTTAGCTCCCATCCTAGCTCCCTCGTGCGTGACAACTGCTATTTTAGGTTCTTCATTGAGTTTCTCGGCTGATATATTTTGTACCTTCTAATTTGGGTTTTGGTTATGATTTCCTCTTGCCTGCCACTTCACAAGTAGTTGATGATAGTCTTCTGTCGCATAATCCAGTGCTCTACAATATGTGTGGGTTGTACAAGGATTCGAGAAATCATGAGCTAAGTGTCCCAGTTGATTACAATTGCAACATATTATTGGTCCTCTACCTCCTCTGCGAAAATTTCTTCTGCCTCAACCTCTACCAAACCCTACTCGATTTCTTGGATTAAATCCTCTTCAATTGTTATACTATTGACCACCTCCTTCTGTCACAACATTCTCCCCTAAATCCTATACAAATCTGAAGTGCGCTCTCTCATTAAATCAAATGCATGACAATCCTTCTCTTTAGGCCCAACTGACTTGCAAAAGTTACAAAATAGTTTCTGTTGTGCCCACAAAACAACCTCTAAATTTTCTTGTCTTAGCCTCTATCCTAGACAAGAAATCCCCCCCCCCTCTTTAATTATTCCAACCAAAACCCTCACACTCTCTCGCTCGTGCAAATAGATGCGACTAAGTTCTCTTCACCCTACCTTGCTTTACCACTTCTGGTTCCTCCTCAGATCACTTATACCTGACGATCCACACTTTGGTGAGTCCCCTCTTCCCGTGCTGATACATAGCGTACTGGAGCGTGCATCCTTCTTCCACCTTTGCATTGACATGCCATTGATTTTCTTGAAAGTATATCATCCACCTCCTTTTGAACTTGTTGACGCGCTATCGCACTTCCGTCGAACTTCACTGACACACATATTCATCGTCGGCAAAGATTTCATAATCAATGCCATCTCACTGGCATTGGTCACATGAATATCTTCGTTGCACGCACAACTTTCACCAACCAACCCCCTTCCGCTCATGTCGTTGCATCACATTTCGACAACATCTTTCTCTTTCGCTTCATTGCACTACATATCAACAAAGTTTTCCTCTCTTCTTCTCGATACGTCAGTTGAATGATGTCGACCCCTCATCATCGCCAAGCGTATCAAAGATGATTTTCTCCCTCTCACCAATGTTTACCCAGCCAGGGTATCCCACTTTCATCTTGAGGCCTATCTGAAATCTCATCCCCCTCCTAGCTCGGAGCCCATGTTGTTGTGCTCATCAGTCAATCCCCTTAAAATTCTCAATGAATAAAATATCCATGCATATATAAACAACTGGTCATTGATTCCATATCTCACCTGATCCACTCTAGACTGCATTCATAATCAAGTTTGTTAGTGTCGCCAATAGCTCGTATTCACGTACCGCATTATCTTTGATTTGCACCTCTTGATTTTATGGTTAACCTTGAGCATGAAAGTGTTATATATCATCATATGGGTTCACTGAAGTATATGTAGGTCTTGTGTTGGCTATGAAATCCATCTCCACAAAAATTGGTTCTCCGAGCTACTACATAGTGCCAGATGCACCGAATGTCAGTTTTTTTTTCATAGATTTATATTTCTATTCCCACGATATATTACCTTTGTTTCAATTATTTATCTAAGATCCTACATATCGCAAATGACTCAGGAGATGACAAAACCGGATTCAAGCGAAGCAATAACAAGAACGGGGAACATACTTCCATTGAAAACACCTTTGAGTACAAAATTTGGGTATTATTTAAAGTGTATTTCTCATCACCAAAATAGGCATACTATATATATTATGCAAATAAAATCCCAATGCAACTGACGGAATTGAAATCCGAGGTCCGAAAGTGACAAAACGATTGTCTAGGAGTTCTTGCCAAGCAAGCCTCGATAGTCGTGACCATCATTAGAAATGGATACAATCAAATGATGGAACAAAATTTCCAGTTATATTGATATAAGCATATCTCTGTTTTATCTACGTTGCAAAAAATGACACCTCAATCGGGCATTGTATGAGGAAGTTATGGGCTTTCGAACTCGAGCTCTCATTTTTTCTTACCAGTTCGACACTTGTATCTTTTTTTATTTTTCGTTTCTCCGGAAGGAGAAGTTCCCTTTGAATCCTCCAAAGTGATTCAAAATATTTCTCTATTTCCTCCTATACATATCAGAGGAGTTGGAAAAAACTCCTCCGATACATATTTGAGGATTTAGTTCAAAACACTTGGAACAGATCAGAGGAGTCAGTACTAACTCCTCTGAAACTAAAAAAATCGACTCTCGTAAATCAACCATAACTTTTGACTCGGGGTATGTTTTGCACGTTACTTATACGTTGGAAAGGTATTTCCGAGATATACAACTTTTTATTTATATTATTTGAGAAATTACTAATGAATCTTATACTTATTACAGGTCGGAGGAGTTAGTACTAACTCCTCCGAAACATGAAAAATTGTCTTTCGTAAAATGACCATAACATTTGATTCGGGTGGATTTTTTGCGAGTTATTTATACCGTTGGAAAGGTATATTCGAGATATACAACATCCTAGTTATATGATTTGAGAAATTCCTAACCTACAGTATACATAGTTTTGGATTAATATTTGACACCTTGTTGACAACCTCGAAAAACACCATAACTCGACTGTGAGTAGAGGAACCTTGAATCAAACTCAGAGATGTTTATAAATGATACTTCAATTATTTTATGCCCCATTCATATGCATTATAATGATTAGTATTGATGTCTTATTTTGATTTAATCTCATCTACTTTATGTTGAACAATGTTAGGTACCCATGCCAAAAGGGAGACACACTCTTGCAATGCGATCTACAATCAAAGAAAATAGAACAGTAAAACAATGTCAATTGTTCTAGCAATGGAAAGCAGTGAGAAGAACCAAGATTGAACTACTAAAGAAAGAGTTTGTGTTAGCCTATGACTTACCTTACCAATCACTAAGTCTAATTGCCACCTATATTTGTATTATTCGTTTAGGATATTAGTAATATATCCTCAAGTGATGACTAATGAGCTAGTTAAGATTGCCTAGCCTAGTCATCATGCATGATTTTAGGATCTAGAGAAAATCTCTCTATGAGGTGGCATCACCCATTGTACTATAAATATGTACCATTGGTGTGAATACATTAGAGTTGGATAGTGAGCCTTTTCCATCATCTTGTTGTTCATGTCTATATTTTATCAATTGGTATTAGAGCCATGGTGAAGAAATGATGTTGGTGGAGGCTGATATGGGAAGAGCGGTTGATAATATCAGAGCACTTATGATCTTAGAGGCCTGGTAAAGGAGGTTTTTCAATCTCAGTTGATGGTGGTGGTAGCTATTCTCAACACATTCGACTAGATGTTTGATACACTCGCGCTTCATGTGAAGGAGACAAGGACAAGGACAATGAATATGATATTGTAATTTTCTCGAAGGGAATCGAACTGGTAGTTGCAGAAAATTAAAGAGCACACGAAAAGAAAGACCAATCTGATCATTGATGACTCCATGGTGGCGATCAAAGAGAAATAATCCTCGCTTCCTACATCGACAAATTGTAGATTTAAAATCCTTTGCGCAATGGAAATAAAGAGGTCATAAGTTTTTTGATCTAGCTTAATATGGTATTGTAGATCTTGTTGTCGTTATTATCGAATTCTTGATTGTATATGGCATTAGATATGGTACCTGATGTGATCTGATATTTTGATTTAATAGATGGCATGTTTGGTAGTTTGTTCTCACCATCTGCTCACACATCTCTTCACGGATCTGTGTTCTATTTGTTGATTAGAGAAAGGCTAGACATTGTCTATCATTATGGATTTGCACCTTTCAAACTACGCTGATCCTATCTTTTTTCATTCACCATGGATCTGTAGACAGTGATCCATAATACCTTTAGTCAACTACAGTTCAGGCAGATTTCCACAACAAATACCATGCGATCTGATGTATTGAACACATGTTTTTGTTTTCAACTCCAATTGAAGAAAATTATAGTTGTAAACCCTCGAATCTCCATTGTTTAATGTGCACCTGATAGGAAGCCACTGACACAGTGTGTAGTATGATCGAAAGTGGCGTAGTCTCCTCTCCCTTTGATTTGTTTTTGGAGTCTCATCTCCCTTTGATTTGGTTTTTCCAAAAATGATCTTGATTGTGCTCGCCATAGTGATCGAGAACGTGATCAACTTGCACGTAGCCTTCACTCAGAAAAAATAAAATATTCAGATCATGCTCCTCTAACCGAGACAGAAGATCCATGTTGAATGGTTGGTTATCATTTGCTTACTCTTATTTCTTGACCATCTGAGCTATTGACCCAGGGTTCATGTCATTCAGGTTTCCAACCAAGCCTCTAAAACTATCGGCCCTCTTGGTAAACTATAAGGCAACACAGTACATAGAATGCACTGCGTAGTTTCACCCGAGATAGCGTTAAATGGGTGGTTGTAAGACTCATGTGTTTACAACCTAGGATTGAGTATGAGATAGGGGTTTATTAACCAAAGCCATGTACTATGAGTTGTAAGTGTAATCTACTTATTCCTCATGGGTGCATATGTACATTTCACAGTTTATTTCCCAAACATCATAAACATATTCCATAATAATGTATTAACTCATTCATCAAGCATAACCATTAACTGCTGAAAGAAAGTAAATATATGCATGTATTCATCACATTACACAGATATTGCCATGGTTCACCCCCTCCTGGGCTATGTCCACAAATATTTGGCTCTTGGCTCTTTTATTATGGTAGTTCTGCATTTCTGGCGCCGCACGCTTACAATTCTCCTCTAATGGGTAAGATCTATATGAGGCGAACTAGATCACACTAGGCCCTACAACCTGCGATCTAATCCTCAGATCTACCTTCTCCCTTATCTTCTTAGCTCAACCACTTACAAAAATGATACATAACAGTATTGCATAATGCATCCATTTATGCATCACTCTAATGGAATGTTACAATAACCCTAACCT
>JASDQU010291650.1:0-14257 GCA_032191745.1 Picea mariana | reverse complement strand
ATTGTACAAATAATCCCATAGAGTTTAGTTGTTTTGAGACTGTAAATGTCTAAGAAAATAGTAATAAACTCAAAGAACCATTCAATACTGTATTTTTTTTTGTTATATATATGATTAGTTTGAATGAATTTGATAATTAACCAAACAATTTTAAATTAGGATTTTTCAAGTATAAATATAAGTGAAATCAAATTTCAAATAACTATTCAATATTGTAATTTTTCTGTAATATATATATATAAATTTGATGAATAGTAAAATAATTATTTTAAATTAAAAATTATTGATCATAAAGTAAAATCAAATTTTTTAAGATATAATATTTTTACTGAAAAAATTAATACATGACATATAATTAAATAATAAAAATATATATTAAAATTTTATTTTTTTGTTACTTGATAGATACAAACTTAAAATGGATCTAATATTTAAAATAGATCTAAGCTGGTTTATTTTTTTAAATGTTAATTACATAATTATTCATTTTTTATTTAATTTTTTTGTTATCATTTCTATGCTGTAAAACACCTAACTATTTTCAATACAATCATTCTCATTTTGCTGGATATTTTTTGATAAATAGCCTACTGAACTATAAAACACTTAACTACTCTCAATACAATCATTCTCATTTTGTTCCAAGTATGCACACTTAGACATTCTTTGATAAATAGTCATTCTACCCAGTTTAATTTTGTTTTAAATCCAGTGAGAATTTGTTGGATTTGCAGATTTGAGTGGTTAATTCTGTAAATCCAAGTGCTCAGAAGTTTTTTAGCAGACTGAACCCATTTCTAAATTCAGAAATGCAATTTAAATAACAAAAAATGGTGATTTCATACATATTTATATCATCAAATTCAAACTAAAAAACAAAAACTTAGAATAATTAGAAATGCAATTTAAACAACAGAAAATAGTAATTTCATACATATTTATATCATCAAATTCAAACTAAAAAACAAAAACTTAAAATAATTAGACAATTTGAGGAGGCAGGGAAATATACAGARAAAAAAGTCGAATTACATGACCATGCATTCCTCATATTAGGACCGCCATTCTTTCGTTTTTGAGTATTGGTTTGTTTACCTTCTGAGGACTGGGAAGGTAAACCTTGGATTCCAAGAGGCATGGAGCAACATTCCAGTTGATCCTTTTACTTATTTCCTAAATCCAATTGCCACTGGAGTTGGAAAATATGTTCACCAGAAGCTTTCTCTAGTATATGTTGTGCATATCCAGAGGATAGGAGCTCCATATTGATGGGGTTATTCGATATTCCAATCTCCATGGCCAGCCATGACATCCTTGTTGTGTATTCGAGATTTCAATCTCCATAGTCTGCCATGAGAGTCTTTATCGTCTAGCTGGGAATGGTGGATAATAATCAACTTATTCTCTTCAATTGTAGAATTATTTCGGAGGCTTCTTTCTTATGATATCTCTTGAGCCTTTATTTTTTTAAATATATTTTCTCGATCTTGTTGATCCAATTCCATTGGAGTTCTTTGAAACTGGATTGTTGTTACATGGGGGTTAGACAGGTTGTTTCCATCAAATTGTGGGGGTTAGACAGGTTATAGATGTAGTATAGTAAGCTTCTGTGGCTATCATGAGCAGTGTACAATGTGGGCACATATTTGGCAGATATTGGAAGGGGAAATATGCTGTCCAAATTTCTATGGGAGGACATTCCCAAAACCCTGGATTATTTCTTAACTGTTCCCATATCTGGAACAATGTAAACAAAAGGACTTGAATGTACACCACTTCTGGGAAATTAGATATGATAATTTATCTTCTTTTTGACTGCTTCCTGAAACTAACTTCTCTCAACCAGTAACAACCAGCACCATCAACAATTTCTTTCGTTTCCATTAAGTGGAGTAATTCAACTTCATAGAAGATGATTACCAGAGAAGATTGAAACCGATTGAAACCAGATTATGGCATGACATGCAACAAAAACAGATACGCCACAAAGCTGGACACGGTATTCACAGAACGGAAAAGTGACTGGTGCTTTCACTTTCATTCAAGCGTACACATAATGAACGGAGAACTTTCAATTTGGGACGAACTATTCAATATGGGGCACGTGTTTGAAGCCATAAATACCGAACATACAATTGGTCAATACATAGATTTATTATTTATCAATAAATTGAAAAATACATTTTAGTTATAATTTAATATAGAGATATTGTTCGATTACCTCAGGTAATTTACAATAATTTATTTGTTCTGAGTTTAATATGTTACTGTGAGAATTGGATCTAGCTAAATTCAATCGCTCAATCATTCCTCCCAATCACCCAAGCTAAATTCAATTGACAAAACTATAAACCATGAACTAAAAGAAATAGGCATGACATCAAAATTGTGAATTATTTTACATCTAAGATTCAAAGAAATTTAATATTAAATGAAAGCCTTACCTATGTACAACATGAGTGGGTCTAATGGTTAAGAACATGTGAGTGAGCCTAATGGATAAGAACATGTGTTTCCTCTTAGAAAATCACAAATCACTATAATCACATTAATTTTCCAAGAAAGAAAGATTAAAACTAAATATTATTTAATTTTTAATCTCATATTATTTAACATAGTAAAAAAAACAAACATGTAACAATTGTTCATCCACCAAGATAATTATGGCCTTGCATTTGGTCTTCCCTAAACCTAGCATCTTTAAGGTCATCTTTTCCATTATGGTTAACACTACATAACCAATTTGATCAAGGATTAGGTGTTTGTTGCAATGTTTTCTATTAGTGTTGACATGGGATAAAGTTTTCTTCTTTACCTTGTTGGAGATTCATGGGATAAAGTTTTCTTCTTTACCTTGTTGGAGATTCACCCCTCCATGACCTGCATATTCCTATTTGTTGAATGTTGTTTGAAATGTTGATCCATGAAGTCCATCTTCCATTTTTTTTTTGTTGTCTTCCCCCATCTTTGTTTGGAGGGCCTTTGCTAGGGTGGAGATCTTCTCATGGGTTTCCTCCATAACCTTCTCATTATCCCTCATCATTCCCATGATCATGGACTCCCAACTAGCTAATTTTTGAGCATCAATGGATGTATGAAACACTAATGAGTGTTTGGCCTTATAATCTCTCCAATGAGCTTCAATTATGTTGGAGTATATAGGGCCTCAACTGCATGTGGTTAATGCATTCTTCCTTTCCTTCAACTAATGTGTAAATTGATTCTTTAGGACCAAATGCATTCTTCCTTTCCTTAAATTAATGATTAAATTGATTCTTTAGAGTCCTATAGTGGCTTGCTCGTGGAGGGGGAATTCCCCTTATTGTTCCCATGCCTTTCTTAACTATTATTTTCATTTGTTTAAGGGAGGCTTGGGAATTGTCACTCTATCAACGTTGTCAAAAGGAAAAATAGATAAAGGTTTCATGTCTTAATCAGTTTTCCTCGTGTACTTCATTTACAAAATGAATGGGGTTACAATCATTTTCAATTCAAAGTACATTAGGACCAACTCTGCTTAGATGGGGATGTAAGGATAAAGTCATTGGTCTGAACGACTGAGGGGATATAAAAGGTTAAAAATGGGAATGATTAGACATTATAGGAAATTGTATATTGTCATAGGGATGTTACTGGAACTTGTTTTTAAGAGGCATTGTCCTTCTTCAATTCATAATGAAAGGAAGACAAAATATCCTACTCAAAATCTATGCAATTAAATAAAATAGAACGACACTGAAGATTAAGAAAAGAGAAATCACTACAACCATTCTACTCAATGAAAGTGTGCTTACTTAGAAAAAACAAATACACAATTGGCCAATATATAGATTTATTATTTGTCAATAAATTAATAAAGACATTCTAGTTATAATTTGATATAGAGCTCTCACCCGATTGCCAATTACATTGACAATCTAGGTACAAATAGTGATAAAAGTCCTTACATTGCACTACTTAATCCCATAGGTTGATCCCCATAATGCACCATGCTATATAATACATTATTTTATTGTTTCTTGGAAAGCACATGAAGCACAACACAAGCATCAAATTGTGCATGTAAAGGGTGATGCAGTCCATAAGCCATGCATAAGCCATGCCCCAAACAAGGCATGTGGGGCTTCTACTCAAGCATGTAAACCATGATCAATAATATTCAACCTTAAAAACTTCATTAGAAACCGTGTTGGTTCAATACTCTCCCACTGAATTTGGAAGGAGGTTTTTTGTTGCAAAGAATTGAAAATAAGATTTTGTTGCTACTTTCAAGGATGAAAATAGAAGATTTAAAAAAAAACACTAGGTAATTGTATGGAAAATTTTTGGTGGCATGCTTGACTTCCATTACTTATCTCATGAACAAGTTGTTTGACAAAACAAGGTATTTCCACATAGGACGAACATCTTAAGCAATTGCTCACACAACCAGATCAAAGATCAATACACCAATGTTTTTACCCGATTAAGACCATCTAAGAGGAAACCATCCATGGTCCCAACCAACGTGGCCACTTGAGGAAATATATTGATGCAAAAGAAAAATTTGTACATAAGAGTTTCTCACAATCGATGTTTAGTAAATGACCCTCCATGCTCTTTAAATAGAGATCATGGACCAATCAGGTGTTAAGCCATGGATCAATATAATTGTCAGTATTGAGGAGAATATGAGCCATCAGATCACTTTATGTCTAGAACATATCATGATTATTGGATTACATAACTACAAATGCATACTAAATAAACAAACTTTTACCGAAAGACACATTACACCAAGTTGATTTTAACTAACTCCTAAGTGTCTAAATATCCTAACATACCCCCTTAAGAACAACTTGGGATAGGATTGAAGGATTTACAAAGGTGACACAATAGGAGAAGGAATGAGGCATTAGATCCTATCCCCACTTAATGACAACTTTATGAACTCCTGACATAGATCAAAGTTTAAAAAACTTCGCTTCTGTAAGAGACTTTGTGAAAATGTATATGACTTGATTATCTATACGGAAAAAGAGCACTTCGAGAAAGTGATCATGAATGAGTTTTCTGATGAAGTGCATTTGTAGATCAATGTGTTTGTTGTGTTGATTTTGAACTAGATATTTGGTGAGCTTGATGGCATTATGATTATCACACCAGATGGTGGTCGGATGTTGTTGCTGAAATCCAAACTCTAAAATGATCCATCGAAGCCCCAAAGCTTCTTGATTTGCATTAATCACTACTCGGTACTCTACTTCTATTGAAGAAAGAGAAATAACCTGATGTTTCTTACAAGCCCAAGTGACGGGTATGGAACCAAGACTAAAAACATAACCCACTAGTATAATTTCGATTATAGGGTCGCCAACACAATCGAAATCAATGAAACCAAAAAATAAAGGAGTCCCCCTGAACTGTAATGTATCCCAAACTAAATTGTACCCCAGTTATATCTAAGTATCTTTTTTGTTGCTTTCCAATGGCTTTCATGGAGTGTTTTCATATACCAAAGAACAAGACCAACATCAAAGGAAATATTAGGACATGTATGAGTCAAATACAAGAGGCTACCAACTAACTAATGGTACAAAGTGACATCTACTTCGGGTGTAGTATAGGTTTCAACAAGTTTGACTCTAGACTGGAAGGGAGAAGGGGATGGTTTACAATCTTCCATGTGAAAGTGGCAAATAAGGTCACATGCATACTTAGATTGGGAAAAAGAAATTGCTTTCTTAGTTTGCAAGACTTGGAGGCCAAGGAAGTAATGCAAACAACCTAAGTTTGTCATTCAAATGTATTCTTAAGGTTGGATTTCACATGGGTTAAAAATTTAGGGTCACTACCAGTGAGGACAAGGTTATCAACATAAAAAATAAGTATTATGAGATGGCTTCCTACATTTTTGGTCTAGATATTGGGGTCAGAATGACATCTAGAAAAACCAGTGTCAAGAAGAAAGCTATCCATTTTAGCATACCAAGTTCAAGTAGCTTGCTTAAGACCATAGAGAGATTTATTAAGGCATGATACAAGGCTAGAGTCATTTTGAACATTGCCAAGAAGTTGTTCCATGTAGATTTCTTCTTGTAGATCCCCATGCAAAAAGGCAAATTTAACATCCATCTTATGGACCTCCCATTTATGTGAGGTAGCAAGGGCTAGAACAAGGTAGATGGAATTCATTTTGGCTATGCCGGGGGAAAAGGTTTCATTGTATTCAATTCCTTCAACTTGAGAGAATCCTTTGGAAACTAATCGAGCCTTATGTCTTTCAAAACTTCCATCCGATGCATACTTAGTTTATATAACCATTTACATATGAAAAGTTTTTTTTTCCTTTAGGAATAGGTACAAGATCCCAAGTGTGATTCACTATTAGTGAACGATATTCTTCATTCATTGTTGCATCCCAATCTAGATGGCCATAAGCTTCTACAAATGTCTCTGGATCACGAGTCTCCGAAACTTGAGTGGAAAGAGAGGAGGTTTGTTGGAATTGTGAATGCGTACATCATTGATATATAGGATCACTAGCTACTTCTCGTATTGAACAAACCCATTTGGGAAGTTGTGGCGTCGATGCATGCTCATGCTTAAGGACTCGTATGGAGGAAGGTGAGAAGGTGGAGGTGGATTTTCATCTTCACTATCATCATCTAAAGGAGAAACTAGAACAAAATCACTAACATAAAATTCGGGAAGAAAATGTGGCACATATACTAAAGACAACTCTTAGGCGGAAGATGGCACAAGCATTGAATTAGGCTTGCAAGCCGAGGGATTTTCATCAAATTCAACATCTCTGCTAATAATTACTTCATTAGAATGAGGTTGAAGAAGTCTATAACCTTTTACACCTTTAGAATATCCAACAAAATGCACTAATCACTTTTAGGTTGTAATGCTTTCATTTTCTCATTAGGAATGTGAGCCCATGCTTCACTACCAAACACATAGAAGTGGCTTACATCTGTATTAATTTTAGTATGTGCTTCTTATAGTGTTATAATTTTCAAATATTTTGTGGGAGTGAAATTTACTATGTAATTGGCACAATTGATGACTTCCACTCAATAATGAAAACTTAATCCCTTAGATTGGATCATACAATTTGTCATTTCCTTTAAGGTTTGATTATTTCTCTCAACAACATCATTTTATTGTGGTATATATGGAACAAGATGTTGCATTTGAATGCCCTGCGTAGTGCAATAAGTTGTAAATTTGTTGTTCACATATTTGCCTCCATTATTTGTCCTTAACCTCTATAGTTGATGCCTAAATTGTTTTTGTACAAGGGCCTTTTAGGCCAAAAACATGTCAAACACTTCCCTCTTGAGTTTTAAGAAATAAAACCCAAGTGCATTTGGAGAAGTCATCAATGAAAGTCAAGAAGCACTTGTACCCATAGAAACAAGAAGAAGGAAGGGGAGCATTTTACTATGAACAAGCTACAAGGGGGGCAAGGCATTCCAAGAAAAACTTTCTTTATAATATTTGTCGTTGATAATATTTGGCAAGAATGCGATCAACACAAACACCATCTTTGCAAGAAATGAGAGGAAGAACGGTCACCATATTTTGATTACACAAATGTTGCAGTGAGCGATAGTTTAGATGACCAAACCACTCATGCCAAAGTTTACTCAAGTCATCGCTATGAGCAATAAAAATTGATGGAAAAGATGATGACCCTAAGTTGTCAAATTTTTACAACCTGGTAATATCATCAACAATTACAGTTGTGAGGACATGTTGAGGATATTTTAAATCCTTGATTACAACTTGGTGAGGTGAAAACTCTATTGTTTTACCTCCACCTAAATGAGTGATTTGATATACTGATACAAGGTTGCAGGAGAGAATTGTAACACATAATACATCATTAAAATGACCATAATCTAATTGAACTATTACAAACCCTACAACGCTAAGAGATCTATCATCACCAACAAATATTTGTTTGGTGTTACGTTCATTAAGAGTAAAAAAATGTCTTTATCCTTAGTCATATGATAAGATGCTCCATAATCAATAAGCCACTCATAAGAAGAAGAAGTAGAGGTTGTATTGAAGGAGAAACCAGAAGAAAAAATGCATGCCCATGAGAAGAAGAGTTAGAAGAAGAAGAATCAAGATTGATGTTGTGCTTCTTCATTGTTTCTTCTAAGGTCTCCATCTTTTTAAAACATTTAGACTCTAGATGATTATCTCACCCACAAAAATTGCAATTCCTGGCAGTCTTCTTAGTTTTTTATTTTGGTCATTTTTCACCATTGGGAGTAGAAGTTGGCTGAGAGAGTTTGGGACCCTTGTTTTTCTTATTATTGTGAAGATGTTGCTTCTTTGGATGTTTCTATTTATCTTTCTATTAGGCCACTAAGGCTTTGTTGGATGTACCTACAATGTCGATCACTCTAAGATGAAAGAGCTTATCTTGCTCTCTAATTAAATAATCACAAAAACACTCAAGAGAGGGTTATGTTTATGAATCTCGTAGAGCTTATTTGGTGGAGTAAAAGATAGATATAAAAACATAATATGCACTACCAAGCTTAGCAAGAATAACATATATACATCGGTCATCATTCATATCTATTTTACAATCTTCAAGTAAAATTCTGAGTGTTTTGAACTTAGATAAATAATCTTCAATGCAAGGGAAATAATTGGGATTTAAAGTCATTAATTGATTTTCAAGCTGGTGGGCTCAAATCACATTGTGTTTACCAAATACCTTTTTTAACTTATCCCTAGTTTCGTTTGGCTCATCAATTTCTTGAAGGTGAAACCACAAATAAGGAAAGATGAACATTCTGATTAATTGGCGTGCTTCATCATTCTTATTATCCCATTTTGATTTCTTTTCGGCATTAGTGGGGGATTTTTATTCTCCCAAGGTAATCTAGTACAACCCTTTACTTCATAATACATCCTCCATATGGGATTTCCATGAGAAGTAGTTGGTGTAAGGAAAAAATAACTTGGAGTAGCCATATTAAAATATGCAGGTAATATGGATTCAAAATTAAAAACTCACTTTCTAGATGAGAAACCATAAAAATAAATAGGCAGTTAAAAAAAAAAAAAACACTGAAAACGGATTTCAGATGTGAAAGTTATGCCATTTTTAATTAAAGTAATGTTCAACCAAATGACCTAATATTAAATATATAACAAATGTTTTTTTTTTTTTAAATGTAATTCAAATTTTATATTATAGAAGGGGCTATGTTAAGGCAAACATCTAAGTCAAAAGGTTTTAAAAAAAATGGACTCATGTCCTATAGATTATATAACATATATAACTTCCTAAAAGACTTCCAAACATTATGACTACAAATTTCTTTTACATATTGTCCTAACAAAAATATAACTTTTAAAAACATCAACTATGGACTAACTCATTATCTGGTATCTCTTGAACTTCATCACACATTGGTGAATTTCCTTCCACTTCCATCAACACTATGTCACGACCATCTTGATCTTCCTCTGTAATTCCATGGTGAGAGACTGTTGAAGCTTGGTTAATGGAGGTTGATTGAGTGTGTTGGGGAAGAACTAGCGACCTCAAATACTGACACTCTACTTCTAGGTTAGCCACTACATGTTCCATATTCTCGAGATTTACCATTACCTATCGGAGAATACAATTGTTGCCTGCAATTTTTTCTTCATGGAAACACATAATACATTTGAAATAATTTCATTTAGGCTTTAAATCTATATTAAACAGACCCCCAAAATAACCAAACCAAAGAATACTACTATTTCCACTACCAGAGCTTGTCGAAACACAAGAAGGAGGATGATCAGGGTCTCCAAACCACAGGTTGAAAATAAACCCTCTTTCCGAGTAAGCAGTAGAAATAAGAGAAAAGATACCAAAATTACCATACCAAACCCCAACAACATATGCACTACCAATTCCTGCAAATCTAGAAGAGAAGAGAAAACCCCTAGAATTGAATTTGACAAGAACAAAGCCATGAGAGTTAAGAGAAACCAAACCATAGTAGATAAACCTGGAGATTAAGGGACACATGGTGAAGAGATGAAATGTTGTCGTCATTGAACACAAAAAATCTAGGAATTGAGAACCCCTACACTGAGAAACTCCACGCGCTCAAAACCTCAACACAACCTTGTCGTCATCTCCCTGAAGCACAAACCCACCATCAATTCCACGAAAAAACATCAAAATTTTTTGCTAGAGCCATCCCCCAAGAAGGATTAAACTCACACATACAAAATTGAATACTCCCACTGATTTTGAGGCCTAATAAATGCTCGATATGCCGGATCACATGAGTGAAATCCCTTTCGTCGTGCCACCTATCCCATCGATTAATTAAAACAATCATAATGCTAAGGTATGGGTTGAGACACTTTGATCCCATGGACTACAAGCTCTCCTTCGGCTAGGCCAGAGCCTATGTTAGCCCAATGATCAACCAAGGATTTATGTTCCCTTTTAATATGAAACATGAAATGTAGTTCAAATTCATTAAGAAGATCTAAGGTATGAACAATTATAATGATAATCACATTGTTTTCCACTGCATTCCTTTTGATAAGAGCCCTAATCATTAACATTGAATCACCAATGATGGTGATCTTCCGAATCCCCTTTTCTCTTACAATATTGACACCTTTCCAAAGGGCGTAAGCTTCAACAATATTGTGTGATACTTTACCTAGACCCCAAGCAAAGTGAACAACAGAATTTCCTTTGGGATCACAAATAACCCCCCTGCACCTGTCGCCCCTAGATATATAACAAATTTTATGAAAGAGGAGGGGTTTGTGTTTTTTCCCCTCTTTACCTCAAAGTGTGTTTATCCCAAAAAAACTTTGTTTTTGCTTGAAAAAAACTTCAACACGGTTGCACACAAAAACAATCGAAATTTAAAAAAAAAAAAATCTGAAACTTTTCAATAATGGATTTAGATCTTGGTTAGCTTGCCCAAAAATACAAGTTTTCTCTTTGTTTCTAATTTGTTGAGCTTAAATAAAGCGCAGAGCAAAGAGCATACATAGAGAAGAAAACACTTTCTCCTCTGTTTCTATTTTTTTGAGATCATATGGAGCACACAACAAATAGCATACATGGAGTGGAAAGAGTAGAAAACCATGAATAAAAACAATAAAACCGAAACATTAAACCATACCTTTTTTTTAAAAGGGCATAATCAAAGAATATACCTCCAAAACTAACAAAAATGGTTATATCTTGGGCAAACAAAAACATTTTCGAGTGAAACAAAAAGTGTTTCCAACTGAAAGAAGTGCTTCAAACACAATGGAACAATTTTCGTAACCCATAAATGTACAAAAATAGAATAACCTAGAAATGCAACGACTCAAGTTCAAGATATTGATCAAGAACGAGAGTGTGTCTTCAAACAGGCTCTGATAACATGTTCGACAAAACAAATTGTGGAATTCGACAAAACAAATTGTTTCCACACAGAATGAACACCTTAAACAACTACTCACACAACCCAATCAAACACCAATGTTTTTACATGGTTAAAGCCCTCTAAGAGGGAAACAATCCATGACGTTAGCGAACGCGGGACTCGATGAATAAAATGCAAATGAAAAAATTGTACATAAGGGTATCTCACAATCGATCTTCAACAAATGACCATGCTTTGTAAATAGAGATCATGGACCAATCAAGTGTTAAGCCACACATCCATATAACCATTAGTATCAAGGAGAATACGAGTCATTAGATCACTTTATGTCTAGAATATATGGTGATCCTTGGATTACATAACAACAAATCCATATTAAATAAACTCAAAAAAAGAAAAACATCTTTACCCAAAAATACATTAGACAAAGTTGATATTAACTATTAAGTATTTAAATATCCTAACACAAGTTCAATGTGCTCTTAAAAATATGATACTAATGGTACTACATCAATGATTGGATTTTAAACAACAAAATGATAGTAAAAAAAATTGAACCCCTAAAAGAAAACAAAGTTTGAATAATTGAAGCATTAAAAGTTCAAAAGTGAAAACATAATTTTTTTATTATAAATACATATATTATAATTATGGTGAAACAAATCTATAATTATATATATAATTATGGTGAAACAAATATAAATCCAAAGCTAGGTTACAAAGACTGCACATTATAAGTTCACCAATCAAACCATATGAATGGATTATAAATTAACCAATCAAACCATATGAATTGAGAAACAAGGATGAAAATCCCTATCAAACCATATGGCATATGGGTTGAGAAACAAGAATGAAAATCCCTATGAGAACTCATTAATGAATCATGGCATAAGTAGAAACTACTAAAACCAAAATTGTGAGGTTCCATAGAGACATTCAATGCAAATTCCAATTAAGACAATCAAAATTGAAAAACAAAGATGAAAATCCCTATCAAACCATATGGGTTGAGAAACAAGGATGAAAATCCCTATGAGAACTCATTAATGAATCATGGCATCAAGTAGAAATTACTAAAACCAAAATTGTGAAGTTCCATAAAGCATTCAATACACAAAGGAGGATGGAAAACTCATTAATGAGTCATGGCATCAAGTAGAAACTACTAAAACCAAAATTGTGAGGTTCCAAAGAGGCATTCAATGATTCCAATTGAGACAAAGGAGGATGGTGACACACATATGATGCCATAATTATGCAATTTGTTTTGTGAATGTGTAATCTTGACTTATTTATAAACTTCATATGATATATAATTTCATATTTTTTCTCATGTATTTCATAGACATGAAATTCATTTCAAGTAAACCTTCCACATGAAGTAGAATGCCCTAATTAGATAGATCTTCTAGTTTCCTATGCCCCACTTAAAATTAAAATGCCATGCACTACATGATATCATAATGATCATCTCTCCCATGCTCCTGATCTTTGTTTGTCATCCTTCAAACAAATGATCCTAGAATTATACAGATTTTCTTTGTTAATTGCTGTACTACAAAATACTTGTTAATAGCGATCTGTAACAGATTTTTTTTTGTTAATAACGATCTGTAACGGGTCTTCCAAGCCATTATCACTGGTTTCTTCATCATTCCCATCACACCTGCTATGTATAGATCGTCAACCAAAATCCCGATACCGGATCTTCAACATATCTTCTAATACCATAAAGAACAGAGCGTGAAGGATTTGCCACAACGAAGATCACGTTGATGGCCGCCTGCCAATTGGCGTGTTTTCTAAACGAAGAATACCGTGGGAATCGCATGGGGATGGATTTCTAAGTTTCATAACAAGGGGTCGCTATTTAAAGAAATCCACAGCGCTCACGCGTAACAGCCGACGCCCAGGGTTAAAAGTGGAGAACCTGCACTAAGGAATCCCACAATTCCCTCGCTTGCCTTAGAATATATACTTCACATGGATTGAAATGGTCTCTGAGTGAAAGAAAAAAATTCTTTTAAGGCCTTAGGATCTGTCAGTGGTTCAGTGGTTTGAAAGAATTTTTTTTCCCATGGGGATCTCGGGTTCGAATCTCATCCAGGTGATAATATCGGCATTGCTGTTGCTACTTATTGCGGCAGTGTGTGTGGGCGCCATGGACGCTGGCGATGGCGATGGCAATGGCACGCCGCGGCAGTGCACTGGTTCGATCGGAGAGTGCTTTGAAGAGGAGGAAGAGATGGTGTTTGACTGGGAATCGAACCAGAGATCTCTGATGACGAAGACGTACCATATTAGTTATGAAGCCTTGAAAGCCGAGGCCGTTCTGTGCCAGCAGAAGGGGGTTTCTTATTACAATTGCCTCAAGAATGCCTCGCAGGCTAATGCTTATGCTCGCGGTTGCACTCAGATTACGCGCTGCGCCAGAGATACTGGGTAGGATTAGGATTTGAATCTCGGTGATCTTCATAGTGTATCCTGTTTCGGCCACAACCACAGTGCTGAATAATATGCGTCTCATTATATACATAAATGTTTCGCCAGTTTCAAACCAGATGTTATGATTTTTATTTCTAAAATTTGGATTTTATGTTATGATTTTTATTTATAAAATTTGGATTTTATCAATTAGCATTCATAAAATTTCTAAAAGTAGATTTCTCTACAGAAATTTTATATATACATAAATGTGAGTCCATGTCTTGAACCAGATGTTCATGAGTTTTGAATACCATTACTAAAATTCCTAGAAGTAGGATATCTCTACAGAAATTTGTATTTTATAAAAGTCCATTCCTAAAATTCTTAGAAGTAGGATTTCAATACAATAA
>JASDQU010291647.1:0-14926 GCA_032191745.1 Picea mariana | reverse complement strand
AAAATAAAAATCTAAGGTTCAAATAGTGGAAGATCACATCGTGCATCAACAACAAGTTCCCCAAATATTAAAGGACAACCTGACCATGGCATAGAATCACATGAAATAATAAGAATATCAACATCGTAGTGAAAGAAGTTTTGAAGCAGGGGATTGGATGTTTTTAAGACTACAACCATACAAACAAATGTCCCTCAAGCAAGACAAGAAGGACAATAAATTATCACCAAAGTACTATGGCCCTTATAATGTGTTGCAAAATATTGGTACTATGAATACAAATTGGAGTTTCCTGCATCTTCACGAGTACACCCAATTTTCCATGTTTCATGCTTAAACAAGGTTATAGGTGACAAGATCCCAGTTCAAACTATATTTCCATAAATTGACGAGGAAGGAAAAATCACATTGGAGCCTGAATCCATCACTGACACAAGAATTCACCAGTTGAGGAACAGATCCATTTTAGAGTATCTCATTAAATGGAGGAAACTACCGACTGAAGATTCCACTTGGGAAGATGAGTATTTTATACAGAAGCATCCAGAGTTACTCAAGCATTGCAGACAACAGTTGTTTCAAGGGGAGGGACATGTTAATCCCTAAATAGTGACTCATTACTTCTTAATTGGGGCATATTACATTAGTAATGTTATTTTATTTATGTTGTCTTTAGTCCATTAGTTGTAATTATACCTGCTAGTCTCCTATATATACCAAGGAGACATTTTCATTTGGAATCATCTTGTAATTGAACATTTATGTGGGCATAAGGTGGNCCTAGCATTCCTTGGGGTACCTATGCCTATAGGGTTTTACCATTTGGATTGTGTAATGCTCCTGCCACATTTCAATGAGCAGTACTAAGAATATTTGATGATCTTATTCATGATTGTGTGGGGGTCTACATGGATGACTTCACAGTTTATGGAAACACTTACCAGGAAGCCTTAGATAACTTAGAAAAAGTCCTTATCAGATGCCAAGAAATGAACCTGTCTCTAAGTCATGAAAAATGTAAAATGTTGTTGATTGAAGGAGTGGTTCTAGGACATAATGCTTCATTTGAAGGGATAAAAGTCGATCCTACAAATATTGAGGTCATTGTCAAACTTCCACCTCCCAAGACTCAAAAAGAGGTGAGAAGCTTTCTTGGACATGCCAAATATTACCGACGGTTTATTGAAAATTTTACAAAGATTGATGCACCTATGCTTGGATTGTTAGTATAAGATGTTGATTTTGTTTGGACTGAGCAGTGTCAAACTGCCTTTGAAACCCTAAAAGCTAAGTTGTCTGTGGCACCAATTCTTAGAGGGCCCAACTGGAGTCTCCCATTCCACATATCCACTGATGCCTTTGACACTACAATAGGAGGAGTATTAGGGAAAAAATAAGACCAACAACCCTATGCCATTTATTTTGTGAGCAAGAACTTGTCCCCTGCCGAGTTAAACTACATAGTTACCGAGAAAGAATTATTGACAGTTTTTCATGCTATTAACAAGTTTCTCCACTACATTACAGGTTATGAATTATTTGTGCATACATATCATTCCGCCATTAGATTCTTCATGAATAAACCCATAACTAATGGTCAAGTGACTAGGTGGCTCCTGCTATTGCAAGAGTTTAATATCACCGTTCTTGACCGACCTGGAAAGGAGAATTTGGTAGATGATTTTCTTTCACGAATAAAAAATGAGGATGATGATATTCCTATAGATGATAGTTTCCGAGATGAGCACCTTTTTTCCCTCTCTGTGAAAACCCCATGGTTTTCAGACATGGAAAACTATCTAGCTACTAGGAAGTTACCGTCTCATTTGTCACCTCATGAAAAGCGTAAAATTATTACAAAAAGTGCTAATTACTCTTGTGTTGGTCATGACCTTTTTTTTACAGGTCATGATTTGATTATTCATAGATGTGTCCGAGAGGATGAGGTACCNGGACCATGTGGTGGCCATTTTTCTGACAAACGTACAACATATAAGGTGTTACATTCAGGTTACTATTGGCCTAGCATTTTCAAAGATGTTTCCAAGTATGTGAGGAGTTGTGATAATTTCCAAAGGATAGGAAGACCTACGTCCACTGAATAAATTCCCTTGCGTGCTCAAGTTATGATAGAACCTTTCAAAAAATGGGCCCTTGACTTTGTAGGACCAATCTTTCCCATGTCCCTTAAGAAGAACTATATTTTGGTTTGTACAGACTATGTCACCAAGTCGGTAGAGGAAAAATCCCTATTTAGGGATATAGAAAAATTCATTGTTGAATTCATATATGAAGACATATTTACCCGCTTCGGTGTCCCTCATGAAATTGTTACAAACCAGGGCACTCAATTCACTTCTAAGTTGATGAGAGAGATAATAGGGAAATATGGGATTAAACACTGTAAATCTTCTCCATACCACCCACAAGCTAATGGTCAGGTGGAGTCTACAAACAAGTTTCTGGAAGCTATCTTAACCAAGACAATTCAATTACATCACCAGGATTGGGTTGATAGGCTTCCAGAGGCTTTGTTGGCTTACCGAACCACCTGGAGAAACATCACCAGACATACCCCTTATGAGTTAGTGTACGGGAAACAAGTACTTCTACCAATAGAATTCCAAGTGAGGATCTTCCGTATTTCTGCAGAATTGGGATTAAAATTATATGAGGCTCATCAACAATGATCCCTACAATTGAATGAGTTGGATGAGATCAAGAAATATTCCATCCAATGAACAATATTAGTCCAAAACCAGAGGAGCAGGTGGCATGACAAGTTTATTAAGAAGAAACACTTCCAACCTGGTGATTGGGATTTGTTGTTTGATTCCTGATTTAGAACCTTCAAAGGAAAACTCACCACCCATTGGTTGGGTCCTTATGAGGTAGTCAATATATATTACAATGGAGCTGTGAAAATCAAAACAATTGACGATGGACAAGTCTCCTTTGTAGTAAATGGACACCGACTCAAATTTTATCATAATCCCATTTCCAAGGAAGACTTTCTACAAGTCATGTCAACTGACAAGGAATTTCCCTTAGTAGATGGGGAAGTCCCCCCTTGTTCTTGAATGTTTTATGAATTATCTTATGTACATATGTAAATAATTTTGAATTTTGTTAATAAGAAATTCTAGAGACTTTTGTAGGCATTTATTTCACCAGGAGTAGACAATTTCAAGGAAATATAAAAGAAGGATTTTTCTTCAAAATTTTTCTATATTTGAACCCTGTTGTCTGCTAAGCATCAAATGAATAGTGACTTGCTATATCTAGACATATTTTTGAAAATATTTTCATCTTCCCTTTTTCTTAAGGCATTCTAAAAAGAAGTTGCTCTTGAAAATCTTCACCACTATATAAGGTAGTGATACCATAACCATCAAGCTTAGAGGTCTCTCGTACAATTTCCACAAGAAACCTGAGTAAGTGAGTAAAGTATCTTTATTAAAAAGTAACAAGGAGTTATTATTAGCAGTTAGTCATGGAAACATCACAATAACTTACAAAAGAAGAAAGTGAGTTGAACCTAGAGATACCTTTCTGTTCTTTCTCAATGGTACCATCCACGACACACTAAACAGCTTGATTATATCATATCCTTATATAGGCCATGTACGCTTAAGTACCCCTTACATCAGGACAATCACTAAGGAATATAACGAAAATTCATCCTCTAACATAAATACCATCCCAATTGAAAAAAAAAGAAAGAAAAAGTTGTTTTCAGAGCTGTCCCCCCATCTTCTTGCATAAAGAAATATTATACTAAAATCTTAAAAGATGGAGGGATAGTCTCTGAGGGTGTAAGAGGATAACCCTCCGGGATACTGAATAGGTCTGCTGACAGCGGGTACCGGCTTGTGTTATGACTAGGTAAACCCACCGGAGTAGTGAACATGCTTGCTGGCAGCGGGGCATTCTACCTAGCGAGGATGGTAATCTGACAAAAAATAAATAATAAATTTAAACTTGTCCTGATGTACAACATTACTTGTAGACAAAGATGACAAGAAGTATGTATGGTTAATTTAAGGTTAATGAACTCCATAAACTTGCCATTGGGAACTAACTCTGATACTATCTTGAAACTCTCTTTCCTACCTCTTCTTATATATATATATATATATATATATATAGGATCTCGTATCCTATAGGTGGGGCCATATTTAACCGTCTTGTCAGACCAATCTGTGAAATTTATCTCTACACTTAACAAGCTGTAAATGTTTGGCTATTGGGAGAACTGACTAGTTTCCTATATTTTTTATTGTGAGGTGTCACAATACTTAGGTGAGGGGGAGGGGTTCATGAGTTGACAAATGATCATTGCCTAGAGAAGTAAATCTTTGTAAAAATTTATGTATTGTTTTCATGATACAGGTTATTACATCAATATTCATTTTATTTTTTAAATGCTAACTCCCCTGTGTGATATAAATTGATGTACATATCCTTAACATACCCCTTTATTGGTTTATTTTCATTACGGGTTGTTCATTGTAGGATTGAAATTACATGTCTTATGCGAGTGGATTGAGTAAGCATGGTAGAAAAATCAATAATAATGGAACACTCTGCCTCTGCTCCTAATCACTGTAACTGTCAAAACCATTCCAAGATTGTAGGCTATGCATTACAGGAGGTAAAAATGCATTTATCATAGAGGTACCATATGGAGTGTCATATGAAGTTCCGTATGAGGTGCCATATGAAGTGCCTTATGATGTCGAACGAAGTGCCATATGAAAATATACACTAGTAACTGTCCACAATTTCAGGTAACTAGGAATTAATGGCATTTAATTGAATTGGTTCATGGAAATCAAGATCGAATGATGCAAACCTTAGAAATTTTCATGATCAAATGTCCAGGTCAAAAGACTTGGACATTGATCTAACTTTGTATCATTATGATTTCCCCCAAAAAAACATGCCTTCAAATTCGAATTCACTCACACATGGAAACTCGTGCATGCATGTGTGCAACCAATTCCACCCAAGGCACACTCAAAAATGGAATTGGGTTATCCCATTATTCCTCACACTCACCTCTACTCATTCCAATTCAACTCTACTCATCTGTGTTCGCCCATGTTTTTAAACACGCTCAACCTTTGTTCATTTTGTTCCTTTGTTCAGTTGCGCTCAACCTTTGCAAATCGTGCCCTTCCTTGGCCCAGTTGCAGCCTTTTTCTGTGAATTTATCATTTTGACCATTCCTTCATGCCATCACGATGCCAAAAAGGTATGAGCTCTCTTCCTAGGAATTAATGGCATTTAATTGAATTGGTTCATGGAAATCAAGATCGAATGATGCAAACCTTAGAAATTTTCATGATCAAATGTCCAGGTCAAAAGACTTGGACATTGATCTAACTTTGTATCATTATGATTTCCCCCAAAAAAACATGCCTTCAAATTCGAATTCACTCACACATGGAAACTCGTGCATGCATGTGTGCAACCAATTCCACCCAAGGCACACTCAAAAATGGAATTGGGTTATCCCATTATTCCTCACACTCACCTCTACTCATTCCAATTCAACTCTACTCATCTGTGTTCGCCCATGTTTTTAAACACGCTCAACCTTTGTTCATTTTGTTCCTTTGTTCAGTTGCGCTCAACCTTTGCAAATCGTGCCCTTCCTTGGCCCAGTTGCAGCCTTTTTCTGTGAATTTATCATTTTGACCATTCCTTCATGCCATCACGATGCCAAAAAGGTATGAGCTCTCTTCCTAGGAATTAATGGCATTTAATTGAATTGGTTCATGGAAATCAAGATCGAATGATGCAAACCTTAGAAATTTTCATGATCAAATGTCCAGGTCAAAAGACTTGGACATTGATCTAACTTTGTATCATTATGATTTCCCCCAAAAAAACATGCCTTCAAATTCGAATTCACTCACACATGGAAACTCGTGCATGCATGTGTGCAACCAATTCCACCCAAGGCACACTCAAAAATGGAATTGGGTTATCCCATTATTCCTCACACTCACCTCTACTCATTCCAATTCAACTCTACTCATCTGTGTTCGCCCATGTTTTTAAACACGCTCAACCTTTGTTCATTTTGTTCCTTTGTTCAGTTGCGCTCAACCTTTGCAAATCGTGCCCTTCCTTGGCCCAGTTGCAGCCTTTTTCTGTGAATTTATCATTTTGACCATTCCTTCATGCCATCACGATGCCAAAAAGGTATGAGCTCTCTTCCTACGTAGACCTCTTTGCCATCCCTGAGCTTGCACAGTGCATGGAAGTATTTTTGCACGCAGGATGAGGGTCATTTTTGTCCCACTTGCAGGGCCACGAAGATGGCATATCAATGCAATTTGACCTTGGTTTTGATGGGAAGACAACGCGTGTGGGGTATCTCACCTTTGGGGTCTCAAAGAAATCCATAGTCACATCCATGAAGCTTCCAAGAGTGGGGATAGATGGTTTAAAAACCACCAAATTACTACGATCAAGCTATAACATAGTTTTTAAACCAGAATTATAGAACATCTATGGAGCTAAAGGATACTCCAAGGAGTGGATAAAAGAGGAGCTAATCAACCCTCTCATATTCATCACCAGGCTGATCACATGTGAAGGTAGATATTCCACCTTTAAAGCGTGTCACTTTCGATTGTTAGCCCACTTTCAGTTCAATAGACCATTGAATTTTCCCTTCTACTTTTTAAAGAGCTTGGAGAATATGTCCTCTCAAGTGAGGAAGAATGTAACCAATCCCCACAACAACCTATTTCACCATGGCCTTATCAAACTCCTTGTTTTCACCGAATTGGAAAAACAAGGGCAAACTTGGGATGAGTTCATTTACCAATTTACAAACCCTCACTTGACAATCAAGACTAAAAAAAATGAAACTTGGTCTAAGGACTATTTCCCCATCCAAACCTCATTCTCTGAGGACTCCAAACCCTCCTGCACAAAACATTTCTTTATCGGAACAAAAATCCAAGAAGCTTGTTGAAACCCCTACATCCTCATCGGGTAAAAAGACCAAGAGTAAATATTAGAGAAATCCTATTGCTAATCTTAATATGCCTTCAATATCTCTTGATCCTACACCCAAAAATATACAAGAAGTGATTCAACAAGACTTTCCTATAGTTCCCACAAATAGGAGAGGAGCTAATCGGTTTGATAGAGGACCCTTTCGAAAGAGTACTAGGAGCACAAGAGGAAAACCTTATGCAAAATACCTGACCACTCCGGACCCTATCCAAGTGTCCTCCGATCTTGAGAGTCTTCACAAAAGACTTAGGGAATTATTTGCAGATGAATTGAAGCCTCAAAGGAAGAGAAAATCCAAACCTACTTCTCCTCATCAACCCCCTATTACTCCTACCTCACCAATGCCTACCCTAGATCCTAAGAATGATAGGATTTCTACATCTTTCAAGGGATATAATCCTTCCTCTGAGATATTTGATCCTTCTTCGACCATGGAGAAATGACAACAAGAGAATTTTCAGCTGTCACAACAATTGGAAGATAGGAAGACTATGGACACACATATTCACCATGATAATGAAATCTTGATCTGTGGGATCTTTTAATGACTATGGTTGAGTTTTAATTTTGCATGCGTTAATTATCCATTTGAGAAGCTTAATGAAAAAATGAGGAAAAGAGAGGAATTATGACAGCCATATACACATATGCAGATCTGAAATGAAATAATAGACAGCAAACCATAACACGAGAATTGATAACGGAGTTCAGCACAACTTTTGCCTACGTCTCCAGGCCTTTGTCTCTGTGGGGGGGCTTCTTTATTTCTGTTCAAAATCTCAAAAGTACATTGTAGAAATGCCAATTTGCTACAAGACTGATCTGGTCATGTTATTCCAGATCTCTAGAACCCTGCAAAGAAAATGACACACAAAACGGACGTTCGAAGCTCCCAGAAATGGCCCGCAAGTGTCTACTCCTCAATAGCTTCCCCGCATAAAAATGGCTTTGGCTTGGCTTCTCTTCAGCATAAATCTGCTCTAACTATCCTCTATGGCTTCAAACAGGCCTAGTTTTTATAGATCTGAAGTTGGTTATCCATCCCAAACTTCCTCCCAAAATTTGGGCTCCAAAAATGCCCAATATCTCCCAAAAATGGAGAAAATCCATTATTAACAGGCTTAATATCCAATAAAAATCAGAAACTATAACAACAAACCCACTTTTGTATAAAATTAGGCGCAGCCCCCAAAAATGCATGCCCTTGGTCACTTGGGCGCCTCCATGTGGCCAGGCGCTGTCCTCCTGGCGCGCTAGTACAACAGTGTCCGGTTGGCTCCTGGTCCTGTGGCGTGGTCATAGGACCTGATGGCTAAACCCGCACCCTTTTTGGTAGGGATAGCCCCTGGTCCATTGGCAGTGGTTACATGCTGGCGTGAGGTCCAAGGGCTAGGCCCTATCCATTACTCTCGCACTCCTAGTTATATGGAGTGGTCACGTCATACGACATACCATGGGCTGGGGCTAAGCCCCAGCCCTTTCCGCCTCCGACCTTTTCTTTGACTAAATTCAAATATAAACATTGTCATATACATGTTAAGAACTAACAATGGCCCGAGTGGTTAGCCCGGTCCTGCCAGTCCATTGCCCAGAGGAGAGGTCGGTGTTTCGACCCCGGTGAAACCATATAATTTTGCATAAACCACGAACCAACAACAGGGTGCCATGTGGCAGCCAATGACTGGGCTACGTGGCACATCAACAACCAACCAAAAACTACCAAGTGTCGAATGCTGACTCGTCCATGTATCTGCCACGTGCCCTGCCACCTATCACCGTACCTGCCCAGTCGCTTGCTGACATCATCATGCCACATCAGCATGTGCCACGTGTCACCCTTACAGTGGTGACACATGTCACCCTCTGACTGGTCCAATTGTCTGTCGTATGCCACATCACCTGCCACGTGAGATGCCACATCTTTTGTACAGTCGTACGACCTGTACAGTTAGCCTGCCATGTGGCACTGTACGGACTGTACAGTCAGCCACTTTTTTTGCCTGTTTTGGTTTTCGGACAGAACACGATATCTTTCGCATACGAAGCCCATTTGACGAAGTAAATATATGGTCGGAATTAGGAAGATGAGATGGACGCAATGGCACTGGTTTTGTCGGATTCCGGGCACTTTCATTTTTGAGCCTTTTTGAGCCTTGTCAGGCTTCTGGATCCGATTCTGAATCCTCAAAGAAAAGGTAAATTCTCTTCAAAGGTTGGTTGACGAGATAACCAAAGCCAACCGTAAACTTAGGGAACAATGGAAGCAACACAAGAGGCATAAGACAAAATCTTCACGGCAAGACGGAGAAGCTTCTAAAGATGATCCTCCTCAACAAGCTTAGTCATGAGGGGAAATTTATTTTTTTTTGCAGTGGGACCTGCAAAATCTTAGGTGTGGGGCTAATTTTGGGCCCGTGATATGGTTAATTTAATGACGATAATTAGATCCTTTTTGGCCGAATATGTATATGCATTTTCCTATTTTGAAGAGTTTTGAAGAGCTTTTGTGTTAAATCGCCATGATTCATACTAGGTATGCATCATTCATGTTTTATGATGATTTTGAGTGTAATTCAACATGTTTTAATGATTTCAAGAAACTAATTCACATTTTGTGTGTCACAGGGAAAAATCGCAGCTCGTTTTTGCATCTGGCACTCCATCCGGTACTCCATCCGACACTCAGTCCGGTACTCCATCCGGCACTCCGCCCGACACTCTATCCTACACTAAAACCATGGGAAATTTGGCGGTTATCATATCGGCAGCCAGCAATGGGCGAATCCAAGACATGGGTTTTTCTTGTGCTTGTGGCCTCCATCTACTGAGCTTATGACAACTCGATTTGGGTTGTTATGCTGGGCGATTATTGGATCGCCTTGTTTCTAGAAGTCACCGACAGTTAGAACACATTGAATGTGATTTGTTGTTTTCAGAGGAGGTCGACACTTCCATTGGTCGACTCCTCATCTTGTAAATATATAAATACCACCTCAGTGGTCAAACAAATGGGTGTTAGAGAGAAAAAGACAATTCAACTTTGTTTTGTCATTTTTCAGACACATTTTTCTAAGACTGTGTAAAACTGCATTTCTTATTTTAACATTGAATTCGTGTTGTTGAGCTCATGGTTCGTCTTTGAAGAGTAGCCACGACTTGTTGGGGGGCCCACCAACAGTCTAGGTGAATATCTAATTAGTTTGCTTGTGAATTGAATAATGTAGTCGTCATTTTATTTATTTCATGTACATGAGTTTTCATTATGCTTCTTTACTGTATAAATTGTTGTTTATAATTTAATTGTTTTAGTTCAGTTTTGCAGGTTATTGTGGATGCTAGTGTTAGTATGCAATGATCTCTTAGTTGATAGGGAATGAACTTGCACGTTCTTAGCTACTAACCATGTGTATCATTAGATGATAGTAAGATTTTTCATATGCTGAAATAGACTTTTAATACAAAGTTAAAACATAGTTTCTAGTTCATGGTTTCTTTGCCAAGCTTCGGTGGATGGATAGTTGTTAGTTTGCTTATCTAATTTTTTTTTAGTTTTTCTCATTTAATTTTTAGTTAGTTTGCTTATTTAATTTCTTGTCATATGCTAAAATAGGATTTAATTTCTATTTTATGAGTATTTTCCATTTGCAATTTAATTTGTTAAAATAGAATTAGTTTAGTTTATTTCATGTAATTTCCTTTTCTAGATTTAGGTTGCAATTTTAATTCAAATTTGATTAGTGAGTTTGGTTTTCAGTTATGAATCTAAGTAGTATGAATTTTCTTAATTAGCATAAAATGCAATTGAATTTACTAGAATAATGTTTTTATACTGTTGATGATTAATGCATGATTGAATAATCACATGGATATGCAGGATAGTTGATGTTGCTTCTATAATAGCTAAGTTCTCATTGGATTGCCTAATTCATACTTTTCACTTTGCTATCGAAGTCAATATTGAGTTTATCCCTCTTGAGCTATCATTAATTGTTAAGTGCCATCGTGATATCATAAGACACCGGAGACATAACCATCAACACTATATTTGAGTTTTCTTTCTTTTGTAGATTAGAGAATAGTATTCTTGCTTTTGTAGATTAGAGAGCAGTCTCCTTGCTTTGGTAGATTAAAGAATAGTTTCCTTATCATAGAATAAAGAGTAGTTGTTGATGCTTTGAGTTTTGTAGATTAAGATTTCCTTTTATAAATTAGAAGTCATTGTGAAGTTTAATTTAAGAATAGAGTTCACTTGTTTATTATCTTGATTAGTTTCTTATTGAGTCATCTTGATTAGTTTACTTGTTGTAGAAGTTATCATAGGTTATTTAGTTGATTGCTTGCTTGTTTACTTTCTTTAATAGGGTAGTTTCTTGCTTGTCTATTTTGTTTTAATAGGGTAGTTGTTTGCTTATTTATTTGATTTAATAGGATAGTTGCTTATTGAATTTGAGTAGGTTAATTAAAGTAGTTTGCTTATTAGGTAGATTAATTAGATAGTTTTCTTTTGCTTATTGTCATGATTGAGTTAATTTGCTTTAATTATGGTTTTCATTTGCTTTCTTAAGACTATCCATTGATCCTTTGTTCAAAGGTTACTTAGGATAAATAGTTTAAGTTTCTTAGTAGGGTTTGATCATTAGTAGCCTTTTCTTGAATAGATTATTTCTCAGATAGCCATTTCCTTAGTTAGACTATACTACCTCTAGCCTTTCTGCCTTGGCACATATAGTGCTACAACTCTAAGTTTATTTACACAAGGTTGACAATTTAATTGAGGGTTTTTAAGTGTTTTTTAGTGCATATAGAACACCCATCACTTGTCCACCATGGATTGGAGAAGGATGTCATTACCAGTTTATGGGTCTCTTCTCTGACCCTACATTAATGTAACTTCACCTCTTCAAGGCCATGGGCACTAGGTAAGTAGGCAGGTTATTTTCTTCCCTTGCATTTGCATTTTCTTTCTCATGGTAGTTTAGTTGCATTTACTTATTTGTATGCATATATCATTTTTATTTTTCTCTACTTGCATTATTGCATACTTTTTATGATCATTTTCTTTAATCATATTACATGTTAGTTTCAATTTTTTGAAAAAATGCAAAATTTTCTCATATATATTAGTTGAAATTTGATTTTTTGATCATATGGACAAAGGGTGAGTGAGCCACCCTCTATATCTGACATTTTGTTTATTTTAGTGTGTGTAGGAATATGTCTCACCGAGAGATGTTGAGGTTCTCATGTACTCTATGGTGAGTACATGTCCCTGAGTAAGGGTCATATGTTATCCCCCATTCCTATGGATAACTAAGGAGATGATATATTGAGGCCTTTAGGTTGCATACATGTAGTACCGAGAGGTATATGAGTAGGCAGGGGTCCCTGTCATACCACACATCACCATCTAATCAATGACAACTGCATCCACCACACCCATCTTAGCCCACAAAGGACAATAGTCCTTGCTTCATGACATAACAAGGTTGGTGTCGTGGTAAGTGTCAATTTAATATTTGAATCATTTGAACATGTTCCAAAGGATCCTTTCTTGATTTTCAAAATATATGCTTGGAAATTATTCCTTTTTCCTCATTTCACCTTGGTGGTTGATATGTTGTCCTAGAAAGAACTACTTCTTGTGCACTGAAATTCGATGGTGGTACGTCCATTGGTCGACTCAATTCCATCGGCACTTCGATGAAACCTGGTTATTAGTTTCATCGGTATAACAGGGTTGGATATCCGAAAAAAAATATTGACGTCGTATATCCGACACACTATCGTCGGTTATGCTGACGACCCTAAGGACCAAAATCTCATCGAAATCAACCATTATTTCCAGCAAATACGCATCGAAAGTCTGACGTAACTACATGCTGCATATGCAACATCCATGCAGTAGATCTGACATATATTACTATCAGACCTGATGTCGTATATCCTACTCTCATGTGTGTCGGATATGCAACATCTATACAATAGATTTGGTGTAGGTGTTATACCTACGATAGATATTTTAATTGCATCTAACCTACCATCTCATGACTTGGATTATGTTTTCCCCATTTTGTGGAAAATAATCTAGTGGTTATCCTTATTAGCCCAACTGCATGTCCACTAGAGATTCCATTGAAATTATAACACCATGTCAATATAACTTTGTGGTAGAAGTCTACTTGCATTATAAATTGGAAATATATATATATATATATGATCCATCTACATAAGGAGAGGAAATTTTTCATTGAGGATTTAAATAACTTACAATGTTCTATGTGACTACTCAAAATGTGCATGTTAATTCTAGACTTTCACCTGATCCCATTGCAAGACTATTAACAAATTCTACCTGAATCAAACAAAGAAAAATAAAATAAAGACATCAATTGTTCCTACTCAAGTCATGTTCCTTGTTACTGCAAGAAGAAGACTTGGTTTCTTCCAAGTTTCCATCCCAACATTTTTTAAGCTGTTGATAAAACAAGCTTTCACATCAAACATATTCTTTCAACTTCTTGGTATATAACATTGTTTTATCTCTATAACCAAGATGAAAATCCAAGATACATATCCCATTCCATAAGCTTAGCTACAACATATCAAAAATTCAGCTACTTCAAGGCATTATAATACTTCACAAGCAAATCTCATTACTCTTTATGTCCTTTCAGAATTATTCTCTTTTATATATTACACTGTACATATGAGTTGCAGATCACAGTTGAAGATCACAAATGTAGATCCTAGCTGTTATTTCTTGTTGCAGATCCTTGATCTTATACATTCTTCAACTCTTCAACATTCTACAAGGATATTTTGGCTTTAGAATTCAACATTTTGGCATTCTATATAACTCAAAATTGGGGTATTACTTTCCCCTCTTTGTTATTTTGGCATTGTCCTCGGTGAATATACAAAAGAAGAAGACTTGGTTTCTTCCAAGTTTCCATATCAACATTTTTTAAGCTGCTGACAAAACAAGCTTTCACATCAGACATCTTCTTTTTAGCTTCTTGGTCTATAGCATTGCTTTATCTCTATAACCAAGTTGCAGATCCAAGTTGTAGATCCCATTCCATAAGCTTAGCTACAACATATCACAAATTCATCTACTTCAAGGCATTATCATAATTCATAATCATATATCATTACTCTTTCTATCCTTTCATAAGTATTCTCTTTTATATATTTCGTTGTACATATGAGTTGTAGATCACAACTATAGATCCTAGATGCTACTTCCAGCTGCAGATCCCTAATCTCCTACATTTTTCAACTCTTTATGTAACATCCCGCTCTGGCGCACTTACAAAACTTATTCTTTGAGGACACTTGCTCGCAAGTGATCTGGACTTTTCTAATAATAATACATTTATGCTTGATTATGATGCGTTCTGATAGATGACATTATGTTTTACTACTTGATGTAGACAGGTTCTATTGACTCAATTTATTAAGTGTGCAGGGTTTTTGACCTGGAGGATGCAGAGGCATCGGTGGAACCTCCTTGGACTCCGGATTGAGTCAGGGAGTGTGCTATTTGGGTTGATTCATTTACGGTGATATTTCTTGTTTTGATGATATGATATTGATTTTATGATATGTTGTTGACGTTCTGACACGATGGTTGATGATGCAGGCTGACGATAGCTTGCAAACCAGACTCACATATGGAGTAAAGGGGCCACACATGATTTCCAGAGAGGTTGATGGAGAGGTGTGGACAGCAGCCCTGCCACAACCTACTAGCACTCCCGCCGTGGCTTGAACTGTAGGTTAACGATTACCTAGTTCGAGAGGATCCACGATGCCGTGAGGGCAGACTGCGACAGTCGCTCACGATGATTCTAAGGGGCCCGCAATAAGGCGGGGGCCTTATTCCTTA
>JASDQU010291643.1:14486-25382 GCA_032191745.1 Picea mariana | reverse complement strand
TGATGTAAAATTTCCCTCACTTGGTCAGTTACCTACAACAATGTGAGCTCTCGGCATATACTTCAGCCTCCCATGTCTTTTGTAAACAGACGAGGATAGCTATCATTCCCAGCTGCAACTTAATTCGATTAGATTTTGAGAAAATATTACCAGGAATAGTGAATATCATAGAACAACAATTGTATATAAAAATGTGAGTTTTCCCATTTATTGCAATCATTATGATCTATTGGTAAATGTGTAGAATATCCAACCCCTAATAAACGAAAAGGTCAACCTTGACCGTCGACATGTGCGAGTGTAATGATGGCAGGTAGTTCAAGTGAGGGGTAATTACTACATCTCTGTCGCCACTGGGAGAAAAATCATTAATAACCATCAAAATCACTTTAACAGTAATCATGAACAATAATCACTCTTGTGTGGGAAATTCAAATTTACATACCTATGTTCAAAAAAACGTTTAAGAAAAAAGATTCTGAATAATTTAAATTTGTTCATGTGTTTAGAAATATTCCACATATCATAACCTTGTTACTTTCCCTTGTTATTGGATATAACCAGAATGATAACCTCTTTTTTAGGAAAGGAATTCTAGGAACACAAAAAACTTGGTGTATTTAAGGTAAACTCCCATACCACAAGTAGAACCACTGCTGCCAGCAGGCGTCCGTAGCCTCGACAGGGTTGCCTTTTAACCCATAGATGAGCCTGTATCCTTAATAAATAGTTTGAATCATCTTGTCCCAAAAATACCACTATCCTAGTTTGGTGGCCATATAATGATAGTTCCACTCACTATATTGTAACCTAAGTGAACAAGTTGGCTCGTGATGAGACCTCTTGTCCTTTGACGAAAAAAATGCCAAAGGTCATTGCCCTGGTGTGGTAGCCATAGTGGGAATCTCACTTATGTTATTATCTTATGATCGTGGTAGGTTGGATCATGATGAGACCCCTTATCCTTTGTGCAAGAAGTTTATTACTTATATTTAATTTTTGTTTCCATCGTTTTTTTTATTTTTAGGCTCTATTAAGGGGAGCTCATCTACTCCTTAAGAGTGAGGGATGGCGTAAGAAGTGTAAGAATTCCAAGTAAAAATATTCTTTAGGCTCTTTATTATGATATGAAGGTAAATTACATTGAAGTATATGTATATATATATATATATATATATGGGAAAGAAATGAATTATGGTGGTTAAGGATTATGAACAATATTTAAGATAATTCGGAGAAATTAATCCAAAAACAATTTGATAAGGTATGCTAGATAGTCCACAAAAATGACAAATCGTTACTATTATAATTAGAAGTGGTGCTAGTGAAAATTAATTAGTGAAGGTCATACCCAAAGGAGTCACTAACGTAATAATGGCATGCTTGTTCATGAGAAAAGAATCGTGAATTTTGAGAGAAAGGAAAAACAATACGGAAAAACCTTAGAAGGAACAACAATTGTTTCTTTCTAATGGACGATACTACCCGCCAAGGGCACAACAATCGCACGAAGGGAATGACATTTGTTCCATTCAAATGAACGACAACTACACGCAAAGGGAACAACAATCGCACTAAGGGAATGACAGTTGTTATGTTCAAATGAATGGAAACTACACATAAATGGAACAACAATCGTAAGAAGGGAACAATAGTTGTTATGTTCAAATGAACGACAATGATGATGTTCAAATTTTTAACCATCTAATTAAGTGATTGGAAACCTCCTGCATAAATTTTTGTTTTAGCGAATTTAGGATTGATTAGTCATCAACTAAATTCATTCAATTTTTATGGGTAGGCTTATTCAATAATCGAAGTATTGGATGGTTTTTTAGTGTCATGCATTCATTACAGTCACCCAATTTTTGCTGTAAAACATGACATATTCATCTTCTGTGAAAACATGGTTTATATTCGATAGTTGTTTCAAAGTGAGCTAGGAGCAAGGAACAAAAAATAGTGCTAAGTATATTCATTACAATCATATCTTCTAGTTATTATTTTCTCAAGTGACTTCCCTATAAAGAAAAAAAACTAAAAACTCAATCAAACTCGTAAAGAAATCTATATACAATATGTACAGTGTTGATAAAAATCATAATTTTATGAAGTTGAAGCTGTTGGGTTACCTTACCAGCCAACTAAAATCTAACTAGTAGGATCCTTACTTACTTCTTGGCAAAAGTATTCTTTTGAAAGCGGCTGATGGTAGAGTCGTAGTCGATGTCCATTTACCAAAAAAGGAGAACCAGACCTGTTGATGGTAACTAAAGTAACAATGCCATTTTCATGAACTTCATTGATTTCATACGGTCCCAACCACCTTGTCTGTAATTTTCCAGGAAAATCCTGAAATCTAGAATCATAGAGAAGCACCCTATTGGTGAAATTATATGCATAATATATTACCAAACATAAATTATCAACCAATATTTGTAATCAGTAGATTTGATGCACTATATGTGCTGATAATAGATAGGTTCCTATGTCTATTTAGTATTAGCTTAGATAAGAAAACCATCAATAACAAAATACTCTGTTTTCACACTTTTCAAATAATATTCTCCATTCATTTCAAAATTCAGAAAGAAAAACTTGCAAAAAAAATCTTAGCAATCATGCATTCAAAAGATCTTGCTCAGATAATGACTTGTCCATTTACAAGCTCATGAAATGGAAAGATGGACATTGACTTAGTTATCTGTAGCTACTACTCTTAACAAAAACTAGCAAATCAGGGCACACTTTCAATGATAATCAACATAAAAACCACTCATAACACATTCAATGTCTGGAAAGGACTTATGTCCCTACACAGGAAGCATTCCACAAGACACTCCATTCTTGGTGCATGTAGGTGAGAGATAGAGCCTAGGTCGTTCCTGCACTTACTTCAGACAACACAGATATTGAAGCTTCTAGAAATGATAATTTCCTATCTAACAATCATGAACATCTAAAAAATTTATGTCAATTAAATATCACACTGAAAAAACATGGATGAAATCATATGTTGTGATTAATATAAACTATTCATCCAAACTCATCCAAAAATCAACAAATATCTATTCAGAAATCTGCGTTGTGCTCAAGAAAGATTACTCACTCTGAATTGTTTACAATACACAATTAGTCTACTCACACACAAACAAACAAATACAAGGAGAATTACCTTGGTTGGGGTGATGGGCCCTTATCGTACCAACTAGGTAGCTCTAGGATATTATAGAACACACACTTTAATCATATCCATGAATTTCAAAGGCTGAACTTCATATTCCTTCAATTGACAGGTATACAGTAATTCAAAACTCAGTTTCTTAGCATAAAAATATATTCAAGCTCTCCCAAGAACCAATATTACAACATAACCATCCATCCTCTCTCAGTACTCCTTCCTTCATATTTATACAAGGAAATTCAATGGGTATGGATCAGAATAAATCCCCCAACTCAGAATTCGTTCAAACTATTTATGCACAAAATATGGGTTTTTCACCAGATATTACAAATCTGGGTTAAGGATTCTTCGATATATTTCTATCCATTGTGAATTTGGAGAGATGATTTATGGTTTTTGTATCTAAATAGATTTTCTAAAAACCCATGTGATGGTTTTATAAGATATGCTTCCATCTGCACGCAAATCAAGGTGCAATATGGTGGTTTAGAAATATTTGATGATTTTAGGCTGAATCGTTCCCCCTGAGCTGTAGGTCCACACATGTGATATCTAGGGATTCTAGTATATGATTCAACATGAAAATGCTTCTCTGGACAAAACCCATGTCCCCAAATTTTGAGATTCATCATTATATTCCCAGAAATCGAGCTGCAAATCCAGTACTAGAATGTTGGTACCAGAATCCTGTCGATAGGGGTTTAATACTGGAATACATAGAGTCGTAACCCTGAGTACCAGATTAGGTGCACGAGAAGTACCAGAATGGGTGCAAGACTTGGTACCTAAATAGCACAGAGTGTGCTAGTACCAGAATTGACGTTGAGTTGTGATAGTATCGGATGCCATGTTGTGCGGGTACCGAAATAACGTTTAGTGGACAGTACTAGAATAGGTGGAGCTTCGGGTACCCGATCATGATGTAGCTTGTAGTACCCGAATGCGCTATAGATGTAGTACCAAAATAGTGAGGTACTGGATCAAAACTTCCTCGGAGTCAAACGATTAGGATCATACAAAATCAAACATTTAATCGAATTAACTCAAGAAAACTAAACAAATCATGCCTTAATCATAAGTTACCTCTCTATGCACATGAACAAAGTCATCAGATGTATTTATGGAGGAAACAGTTAAGTACATACACATAGCATAGGTAAAATAGACTCAGATAGAGTGTAATATAGGTTAATAAAGGTGTCAAAACGGAGACTCGACATTCCCCCATGCTTAAGTCATTGCATGTCCTCATGCAACAATGATCTTCAAAATTTAAAAATTGATGATACTCTTCACTCAATCAAGCATTCCCTGAAGTTCTACCTTTCATTATCTCCTCAAGTTCTCTTTTAAGTAACCTACTATACAATATAAACTTCTTGGCCTATGCTTCACACTTCTTACCCATGGCAAAGTAGTTATGATGGAAAAGTGGAGTCATGAGTAATAGATTAGATATGTTAGTGATTTGACGTTAAGTCTTATCCAATCTATTGTGGATCATAGTTAGGAGAAAGGTCTGGATTTGACTCTAATATGATTATAGGATAGTGGCCAAGAGTTTTCATAATGACTTTGACTAATAGGCCCCCCCTAACTAGATTACCTTTAAAATAAAAGTGATATAAGAATAGTTTATATCTCATTTGAAGAGAGGCAGACATAAAAGAATACATCCCAAGATGATTAACTTGTTTCTTATCCAAGGTTTTAGAGATGAAGCTCTTCTTGCTTACTGAGGGTCCCACTTCTCATGCAAACCTATTTATTTTAAAGATAGAACTCTAAAATGGATACTTGAAGGTTCTTAAGAACATCATCCGAGAGATATAAAGGTCATCTCCTAGCCTTGATTTGATAATGCTTCATAATGAGACCCAAGGGTTTTTGTTCATTTTTAGGTGTGCCACTTTATGTTTTTCAACTCCCTTTACCCGGCATAGCCCCATTGCCAGAAGGCATGTTCAGTACCCTGACGGGTTTACCTTAGTACCATACAAGCATGGCCCCACTACCAGCATGCTTGTTCAGTACCTCAGCGGGTTTACTTGCACTTCCTGATACTTCCTTTTTATTATATTACTCAAAAGATTTAGAATGATGTATATTGTTCATTGGCAGTTTTAGAGTATAAGGAAGGCAAGTGGTACGAGAGTGTTTTAGAGTTATTAGGCACATAACTAACCGCTTTCAATTATTCCAAGGGTGACATCATCCACATTAGACTTAAATCTCAACTATTCAATGTATAATGGAACATCTCGGATAATTACGAAGAGGCCCCTGTAGCTAGTCCTATTAGGGTTCTCATGAAAGTTCATTGAGGTTTTGCAAGGGCAGTCCACCACATGAGGTTTTCATCAATACCTCCCAAGAGAAACTTGTAAAGATAAACCTAGATAAGAAATTGTTTGNATGGGTGAGTGTAGAAATGTAGGAGGAAGATGTACATGAGAGTAAAGAACAATTCAACATAAGACTTAAATGATCCTTGATAGAAAGAACATGAAAAGATTAGCCCATACCTCCAATTACCTCAAGTGAAAATAATATTAAACACATGACAAAGATCATATCACTTTGGCATCAATACCAGATAAGTAATGGAGTAGGTCGGTACCAGAATAAAATTCTGTAGTACTGAAATAGAGCAGTACCGGAACAAAATTCTATAGTACCAAAACAAAATTCTGCAGTACCGGAACAGAAAAACAAAAATATGTAACAGGGAGAAAAAACAAAGTGATAGAATGAATGATTTCTATATGAGGAGATGTATACAAGGGCTTGCAAAATTTCATGGTAGGGAGCGTGCAATAATTGAGGACAGGAGGATGTATGAGAGTAACCACATGTTTAATACATAATTAGTCTAATTCGTTAATAAAACGAAAAAATGTTGATTTTATACGTCCTAGTACTTAAAACTCTTAAATCGAGTAGCAAAAGTTGAATATGCGATAAGAGCTATCAACACCTTATTACCAGTATCGGATCACCTGAGTACCGGATGAGCACATGAGTTTTGTTCAATACTGGATGAACGCAAGCTTTATCCTTTGGTATCGGATGAGCACAAAGATGACCATTAGTACCAGAATAGCGCAGAGTTATGGTTCAGTACTAGAATATCACAGACCTCCTCCTTTGGTACCAAATGAGCACAGAGGCGACCATCAGTACCGGAATAGCGCAGAGTTTTTCCCACAGTACCGGATGAACACAGAGGAAAACATTGGTTGCAGTACCGGATGAATGAAATTCTTCAGTACTGGAATAAAATTCTGAAGTACCGAAACCGAGCAGTAAAGGGACAGAGAAGTACCAGAACAAAATTTTGCAATACCAAAATAGAATGGTACCAGAATTCTGGAAATGACTATCAAATCCCAGCACTAAACATGTTGACTTGGCCTCACCGAACTAAGTTGCAAACGAATATGAAGGTTTCAGAAACCACTCCCCCATGCCTAAGGTTTTGCATGGCCTCATGCAAACAATGTGAGATGCTAAAAAAAAGGTTTCTCAGAAGGTTGTGAACATCTGCTAAAAACAAACCAAACTAATTAAAACTAGATTTGTATTCATGCTTACAAACAAAAATTTAGGGAAAATGTCAAAAGTTGAATTATTAGCAATGAATAAAATAGTTTAGAATTAACATTCAGTTTCAACTACTATTAAAAAGATCACTTAATTAATCATCCATGTGAAATAGTGGTCTTAAAATAGATAGGTGATGATAAATCACGAATGCATCATTTTTAACAACTTAAGGAAAAAGAAGAAATTTGAAGAAATAGGTCATGAAGCACTCCCTTAAGTGTTATCTTCTGTTGACAAGGATGCTTTCTCTACTTTTGAAACTCTTCCATTATTATGTGTGCATTCAGAGGATGAAGAGATTCCCTTCTCATAAGATTCCAAACAAAATTATAATAAATTTTAAAAATAAATCTACTATAGGAACAAAATATCTTAAACTGATTGCTTTATTAGCTTTTGACATTCCCATTTATGAAAAGTACGAAAGATATGTTTCGTTGTACTTATGTGCAACATTTATTTGTTTATCTATCCTACTCTAATTAAACAAAATAAAATGTCTTTCAGGTATAGGAATACTTCTAGTGAAGCCATGTGCGTAACAGGGTTAGAAATATATCCATACTCGGGTTTAAAAGATAAATTTTAATGCATTCTGGAGTATAAAGGACCAACTTCTTTGATGATGAGATCAAAAAATAATGAAAAATAAAAGAGTGGTGTGACCTAATAACTAATTGAAACCATCTTTCAATAGGATCAATATATTCTTGTTTCTCTTATTTGTTTAGGTCACACAACATCTCTTCCTTTTCCATGCTACATAGATTATCTTTTTCAAGATGATTAGTCTTTGGAGTACATACAAGATCTGCTGAAAGGCATGCTAAGAACTCCTCAATATCAGGTTCCAATGGTTTCTCTCCATTGAATTCTATCCATGATTATTGAGTCTCCTCAACAACTTGACAATAGGAATCTAAAGAGATTTCTAAATCTTCTTGTGGAGAGACAACTAAATTCTTGAATGATGTTTGTTGGCACAGAGGTAGACCCAGGGTTTATCTCTAACAACGCACCAACAAGCCCTAACTACTATCCCTTTTTCTAACACCTATGAAGCATATGCAGTCTCACCTAAAGTAGCTATAGGGGGTTGCAGGACATAAGTGTCTATAAGCAGAGGAAATGCAAAGTGGATCCAATACAACAACAACGCAACATCTAGATATCATTTACCCACTTAAACCTACTTCACATAGTTATATCTCAGATCTAACACAATAATGCATCAACAGAGTAATAGAAGAAAAGAACACAACATCAACCACACACAACAACAATATATACGTGGTTCACCCTTTCCCCAGGGCTACGCCCACAGAACTGTGCTTTATAATATATTAAATGGAATCATACATTTCTATCTTCACTCTTAGCTTGCAGATCTCTCTCTCTCTTTCTTCTTCTCTATATCCCCTCCCTGTGCACCCAGTTGTAGGGTCGATCTTCGCACCCAGCTGAAGATCTTACAACACAGACTTCCCTCACCACCCAATACTCTTCTCTCAACAATAACAATAATCGCTCATCATAACATCTAACCAAACTGATCACAGGTCCTCTTGACCTTTATTTATACATTACAATAGCTCGCTGACAACCCTAGGATGAAACCTAGGTGTCAAAACCCTAAATACCAAAACCCTAGGTGTCTAAATCCATATCTCAACTTGACCTGTGTTTTTCGGGCTTTGCCAGCCTATCTTTCCTTCTTTCTTGTGAGGTGCTCCAAAGCATCCATCGGTGGGTTTTTCCACTTGTTGAGTTTTCCATGATCCATCTTCCTTGTTGATATGTCATCCTAGACCTCCTCATCCAACGATTTTCTTTCTCTTACTTCGATCTGTCTTTTCTTCTCTTTTTCTCACTTTGACCCAATATCAATCAACCTTCCTTCCGTGCAGTTCATGTTCCACCTTTTCTCTTCCTTTTTCCTTGATTTTCTTCCTCGATCCATACCCAAGGGCCAAAATGCTCCCAACACTCACTTGTGACTCATCCCAAGGCACATTGATTTGAACCTTCTATTTGTCTTCGACTTCAGATTGTGCAACACAGTCTGTGTGTTCTGCTCTATCCTCCCCCACTGTGTGTAGACTGTCTTTTCTATGTATGGTACCCAGTTTCAGCTACACCTGGTACCTAGACCCTTTTCCTTATTCTTTTACTGAGAGCTGTGAGGCAGCTAGTTGTCATAGTACAATTTCAATCGGCTCACATTCACCAAACCTTCCTTCCATTCTCCATTCAAATTCTTCAACTGCACAACTTATCCTTATGTAACATAGGCCACCTCATATGGCCCCAGCCAATGTGTCCTGAGCTTTCCTGTATGCTTCATGAAATTACTGTCATATACCAATGCCAGATCTCCTTGCTTGAAGGATTTCTTCTTAATGTGCCTTTCATGGTAAGCCTTTTCTCACTCCTTATGAACCTACTAGTGAAAACTTGCAATAAATATGTCTTCTTCCAGTTTGACCAACTGCACAAGCCTCTCTTGAACAATGTGTTGGCAGCCATATTAATCTCTATTTTTACAAGCTGCCTATACAGGGTTTTTTTTAATTCTTTTCACTGGTCACAATCTTTTTCGTTAAACAACGCTTGTTACTCATCGCTTTCTACGTACCTACTTTTCGATTTCATTTTCATACTCACAGCTGGAATTCATGTTTGATTTCATCAAAGGGTTAATGTTCATATGGTTTATCGTCGATTTGTCTTATTTTGTCATGAACATGGATGTTTTCATGGTTATAACCCCTTGGTCTCGAACACACCTTGGTTACATGTGTATTAAACCACCACCCATTTAGCATTCGACTAATGTTAATGGGGTTTTGATTTATAAAATATTTGATTCAATTGTTTATTTGACATATTGATTTTTTGATCAAATCGTGGATATGCATACGATTGTTTTCAATAGTTATGATCTTTGTGTGTACCATTATGCCGAGGTGTCATTCCAAGTATAGCGTGGTGTTATGTTTTTGCATGGCCTTGATCTACACAACTTTTCTCACACACATAGCAATTAACACTCCTGCCTACCATTTTGAGTTGTCTTTGCGTTTCGTTGGGGAAGCTCGGGGCAATGGCTCTGCGCTTGTTCTGTCAAACCCTACCATCAAATCCCATGTCGGTTCCTTACTGTTAGATATGTCTCCTATAGTGAGAATTGAGCCTAATGGTGTCTAGACATTGTTATCGTTTGATAATGCCTGAGAAGACTTAGAAAGGAATGGCTGGTGTGTCTTTGTTGAAAAGTTCGAGGGTTTTAATTTAATAGTCACTCAAGAATTTGTGTTAATGTTCGATGGTTGCAGAGCTAAAATAGGAGACGTCCAGCTTGAGTTAAATGAAGATTTTATTAGCCAAGCCACCGATCTGCCAGCAGTGGGAAAAAAGTGGTTTAAAAACTCAAAGGTTGAAGAGGTTCCCTGGTCATTGTTGTTCACCTAAAGGAAGATTACTAGTTGCGACTGAGGTATGCCTGTTTCATCTCTAAAACCTAGATGGCACGATCTATTAGCTATTGTCAAACAGTTCGTTACCTATGAGGGGAGATATGGTTTGGTTTTCTTATATCACTTGCGGTTTCTCATGAGTTTTATCGATTTTCCCCTAAACATGCCCTATTTTCTCCTTCGAAGTCTATACAAAATGGCAAAGCGTTTTAAAAGGCATAAATCTGATTCTAGCCTGTTCCACCATTGTTTGATCAAGATTATTATTATTCATCAGTTGAAATTAAATGGTGATTGTTGGGATGCCTTCTTGTTAAGAAATGGTTTTGCTAGCAGTGAAATAGGACAGGTTGACAAGTCTGTCATCACAGAAACCCTCATCGAGCCTACTGTTGTAGGAAAATCTCCCTGCGGACAGGTAGATCCATACCTATGCTTGGGTGATCAAGACTTAGTAGGATATGGCCGCCATAAAATACACTGCGGATCCATAATTGTATTGATAAAAAGGTATAGCCACCGAAGATACAATGTGGATCTATACTCTGATGACTCGGATTGATCGTAGCCACGAAGAATACACAGTGGATCTATGAGATGACAAGACATAGCCATGACCAATACAAAGTG
>JASDQU010291643.1:0-14386 GCA_032191745.1 Picea mariana | reverse complement strand
AACTTTGGAGAGTTATTCTCACAGCCTAATCCAAAGTACTAAGCCTATTCTACTGTTGGTGGAGGATCCTAGAAAAGAAAAAGTTCCAAATGAATTTTAATTAGCGTTGATTTTTATGGATGTTCTTTACGCAAAGGGGTGCATGGAAGTGAAACGAATGGAATTATGACTCAGACCCAAAGAATGCATTGAATATGATAAGAAGTCATTTCCTTTCGATGAACGTCTAACTAAGGGAGAGAGAGAGTTCTTTTCACTTAACAAGCGCGAATACAGTGTGTCCTCAAACAATTCTCAATCAAATCCTGATGCAATGCTAAAACTTTTTAGATGCCTTCTAATATGCACAATCAATCATAAAGATGTCCTTTATTGTTTGCATATGAATGATGATCAATTCAACAAAATTCTTGTCTTGCTAATTATCTTTCTCGTATGAATGAAAACCAAACTAGCACAAGAAAAATTCACACAAACAAGACACCCTTTCGTAGCAATCAAAACGAAAAGTGAAAGAAAAGAAACAATCAAAGAGAAAAACAAACTTCACACCCAAAAGAAAAATTTTAAGAACAATGACCTTGACTGAAATCGAGATAAAGAGGTCTGTAAGCCTTTGATGACCTTCACCAGGGTTTTTACTCAGCTGATGAGGAGAGAAAAATAATGCATGGGTTTCAAACTTCACTCAATAGGAAAAACTCAATGAAAATAGTGAAGAAGGCTACAAGATCCAATTAACAAGGTGTTTATTCTTCAAGAAGATAGATGTCGAGACTGAAAGGGAAGAAAAAATTGACTCACAAGGTCACTCAGCAGAGGAGACACAGAGGCAAAACCTTAAGAAAGTAATTCTAGAAGGTTTTCTAGCCAAAAAGAGGCTAGCGCTCTGTTGCCAAAGGAAAGGAGTGTTATAACGCTCTGTGTAAGGCTATGGGGGAGCGCTGGCACTCTGTTAACACTAGGACAGGGGCGTCAGGGTCTATAAGTCCCATAAATGTCAAAAAATCAAAAAATTGCAATTTAATTTCGACAATTATGCTGAGTGTGATGGGGTAAGGAGCCACTCAACTCATGAAACCAATCAAAAGAGGAGTGAACTAGGTTTGAAACAATCAAGGGATAGAACAAGGTCAATGAGGAGAAAATCAAAACAAGAAGTTTCAATTTGAGGCTATCTCCCCAGTGGAGTCGCTAGTTTCTGTTGTAGGAAAATCTTCTTGTGGACAGGTAGATCGCCTCTAAGAGCTTGACCCTAACTCTAGACAGAAAATGCTTAACATGGACACTGACTTCCTTTCAAATCCATCTAAACTAATACATGAGAAGAAAGGATGACAGAGATACCTTTATCGACGTTTGTCCCTGCACGCTCCAAGTTACGCTCCAATCCTTTTGCTCCTCGCTGAGTTCTGTGGACAAAACAAGATACGACCACTTCCTACTCTATTGATATTAGCTTGAAAATGGATCTATCACTTAATGATAAGTTCATGTGACATTAGAAACAAACTAGAAAGAAACAGGCCAAGCGTGTCATATTGATGAGAATAACGAAAACAGTACTTACAATCGTAGATGCGAATGTGACAGCTTCGTCAAGTCCCCTTAGTCTAACCCTTGCCTGAAAGCTCCACAACCTGGATAACAGCAGCTTCACTGATCACTCTCCTTCGACTGACTGTGAGTTTTCTCCAAGATCATAAGTTTCATATCTTCAGTTCTTCCCCCTCAGCTATGTTCCAACACCACTTATGAGATCATAAGTTTGGTGTAATTCTCCTTTTTGCAGTCCCCTTTCACCATTAGAAAGCTTACTTATATAGCCTTGGAGAGGCTCAACAATCTTGAGATATCGTTGGGGAAGGTGAGGATTTTCCTCCTTTAGTTGAGGACCTACCCTAAGATCATGGCTTGATATGGGATTCGAGCTCAATTGCCTTCTAAGAATGAAAAGATGCTTCCCCCATTCATATCAACAGCTTAACAACTTCCCAGAATAGGTAGCGCTCTCTCAAAAGGGCCATCAGAGCACTGTAGCACTCCCTAGTAGGATTTATGGGGCGCCAGCGCTCTCAAAATCTATAGCGCTCCCTCAAAAGGGCCAGGGGAGCGTTATAACACTCCCTGACAGTGTAAGGGGGAGCGCCAGTGCTTCGAGATAGTGTAAGGGGGAGCACTCCTCTCCAAAAACTCAGTTTTTGAGGTGCTTTCAGATGGAAAAAGGTTTGCAAGCCTGTTGACTCATTTCTCCTATTCCAAATCAGATGTTTGAGGTGTTTCAAGTGTCTTTCTCATGTCGTTATAGGCACGGCATAGGCATCATGGCAATATGCTTTCTTTGACACCTGCGACGCTTGTGAGCAACATGCGACACTTGCGACCTTGTGAGAAAAATGTGACACTTGCGACCTTTGTAATGATGACACTTGCAACACTATCAAAGTGAGTAATTTTGATGTGTAACACCTACCATCCCTCCTCCTTCACTCTTTCCCTGTAATCCTATTTCTAATGTGGAAGCCTCGACCTATCCTGACACCACCCAACCCGACACTCTACCAGATTCGTATCCCAAAGGTGGTGTTAAGTCTGTTAAAAAGTCCACAAAGAAAAAGTGTAAAGACAATGTTGATATCAATTATAAAAGTAAAAAAGTCAATCGTTGGGTTTCACAATGTGCCCGAAATAAACCTAAGCCCTGTGCGGACCAAAATGCAATTGTGTTAAGCGAAGATTCTGATTCAGATATTGAAAGATTTTTATCTGAAGAATATCCATATTCATATGGAATTTGCTCTGGTAAACCCTATGATTATGTTACAAACCTTCCACTGTGTCTAAAAGACAATCCTGATTTCCCTGGAATCAAACTTAGTAGTAAACCTACAGGTCAAATGGAAAATTCCCCTATTGTTAATACTATCACTGCTAATACACAGTCTATTTAGCCGCAATGTAGCGAATGTCAATCATGGCTCGATAGGTATTACAGATACTTGCCTTTACTTCAGTCTCGGATCAAATCCTTGAAAGACTCAGTGAATTTGCTAACGAAAGAGAATGGAAGACTACAATCCGTAGCCCAAACCAAAGATAAACGACAAAAAAACACAGGGTCTGTTGTTTTTAAGAACGTGGAAGCAATGACTGCCATTGTGAATTCAAAGATTGCTTGATTAAGTCGAATCCCTTAATCTGAGGTATGAATGTTTAAAAATAAGTTTAGGATGATTTCGTCTTTTTTTAATTAGGATACATGATTTGTTTCCACATATTACCTCTAATCTGTTTTGATTGATTCAATAAAATATGATTCTAGTTATAATTATAACTAGCTACAGAATCGTGAGATTCTGTAGCTAGTTACTAGAATTCGAATTTCTCTTTTTTATAACCAAAAATGCATCTGAAATCTTTTAATTTTATGTGTTTACAGGAACCTACGATTTCTAAAGGAGATTTGAGCCACTGGTGGCATCTATCAGCATGCTATTTTTTATGTTGTTTTAGAACAGGTTGTTAGTTTTGATATCAAGTAGAATCTGGGAGGTTGCATCCCTGACAATTTTTGGAACAAATTAGATGATATCCACAGGAAACGTTTTGATCTTGTAACCTATATAAATGTATTGTTTTGTAATCCAAAGACCATCGCTGCCTGGGAGAAGAAACTATGGATTTATGATTGACAGACTTGAATGGAACTTGATATTGGTACAACTTTAGCTTCGATATATCATATTTTTATAAAAGTTTGGTCATTTTGATTTGTAATTAAATTGTGACTACTTTAGATATCATGGTTTATTACAGATTGATGTGATGGAATTTATATGATGTCCATGTTTTATGTCCCTTATATTACATACAATAATTACTCTATTGAAATTTGAGATTAGAAGATTAATCTTCTTTGTTCATTGAACATTTATATACAAATTTTCACAGCCGGATTTATCTCAGTGTGACCATTTGTGAAATCATAGAATTGTAGTCACTAGTTATCTTATATGTTCTATCATTAGCATTCAATCACTGCTGCTTCATGTTTACAAGAAGCGTTTGTAAGATTTGATGCATTTTACCTTATCAAACAACAAAAATTGGATATTGTATGTAGGACAAATGGGAGATGCAATTACAGGTTAGTCCCCTCGTTTTATTTCATCAGTTTAATTAATATAGGAATTTCCTGTAGTCTAAATAAATTGTATTGTTTGTTATCTTTGTTTCTCAATTAGACAGTTGCTATTTCATCTCTTGTTTATAAAAGTTATAAAAAATCAAAAAGACTAAATGATAGTTTCGCTGTCATAAATCAATCCATATTTGATTTTCACAGGTTTAGATCAAAATTTGCATCCTGTAAATATTATACATATATTAGAGATATAATCATATGGATATATTGTACATATAATAAGTAGAAGTACTATTTCATAAATATTAATTAGTAAACTGTAAGTATATTTTAGATTTGTATATAGTTTTTCAGCGAGTGTTTTTTTTCATTAAGTTAGCTTCCTTAGTTTTGTTTTTTCACTTTCTTAGGACTTATATTGGCTAACGGAGCCACTAAACCCATTAGAGTGGATTAATTCAAATGGATTGGGTTGAGTAGACAACCTCGGACCAGATTCACTCCTCTAGTTGACGAGCGGTCAATTTCGCCCGTCGACAAATGGCACCAGAAGGAGGGAAAATTATTAATGACACGAGGTGGTCGTAAGACTCCTCCACCACCTACCCACTCACCTATAGTGACTAGAAGTCATTCAAATGACAACATTTTCCCTCAAACAACAACCACATCAAACGACGATCTACGAATCATAGTTGAACCAGTAACCCTAAATCCTACAGGTGGTGACATACAAGAGATTGTTCGTCAATCTCTCATAAGAAAACACAATGCCTTCTCCCTTTTAAAACAACCAAACCAACCTTTGGACCAACCATTAGACTTCTCTGATATCAGAGAACAACTTGGAAGCATTGACCTTACTTTAAACCCTGTAGATCCAATCCTCACTCCTGCAGCAGGAGGATTTGGTATACCACCATCATCAACTCCTTCATCTCCGTCTTCTTCTGGAGAAGAGTCCTTTGATGAAGGAAGTTCCTCATCCCAACCTTCAACACCACCCACACCTATGGCCAAGCAGAATAATCTCACCAGACCCTAGCTTGACTAAGATGCAGTGGCCATACCTGGGCCTCAGCATCCCTTACTCAAACACCCGGAGAAGTGGCTCCCTAAATTTGACCCGGACTCTAATCAGATTGTCGAAGATCACATCAAAAAGTTTATGTTAGCCATTAGATTCTGTAGTGTCGAGCACGAAGATGTAGTCTGTAGATTGTTTCCCTACACCTTTGAGGGCAATGCCTCTACCTGGTACTTTGCCCAACAACCCCATACCATTGTGTCATGGGAGAAGTTTGAATCTTGTTTTCTTGAGAAGTTTGGAGATGACAAGTCCCCAAAAGTTCTAGTCATGGAACTTTCTAGTTTAAGAATGAACCCCAAAGATAAGATCATAGACTTTAATAAAAGGTTGTTAACAATAAAGAACCAAATCCCTATGGATTCAATGCCTGTCGAGAATCTTATCATATCATATTATACGAAAGCCTTACATCAAAGAATAGTCATTTGGGTAAAGAGATCTATGAAAGCCACATTGTTAGAAGCCTTCGAAGAGGCCAATTAGATAAAGAAAGACGTCCTCAGCTTAAAAGACACTACTAGCAATGAAATAGAGACTAGTTCATCTTCCCAAAAAGAAAATCGAAATCCTCCCTAGACCTTCCCAAAACAAAGCACAACCTGAAAGATCAGATTTAGAAAACTTACAAAAAGTCGTTCAAAAACTGTCCAATCAAGTTATAGATTTTAAAAGGACGGCTGTAGAAGCTTCTTCGAGCAAAGGGCCTTTCAAACCCCCATTTAGGAAGCCTTTTCCCACCAACCGACCTAATTCAAATACTGAAGGCATAAATCTAGAAAGCCTGCAATTCGCTATTCAAACGATTCTAGAAGCACAAGATAACTTGATGCCTCCTGAGATCCCTGAGGAAGCAGCTGAACAAGAGACAGTAGAAGAAGATGCATCCTCTCCGAACATTTTTGGACATTTCTTGGATAGTATTTTTCAAGCTAATTTCGAAACAGTACATCCTTACAATACTAGGAGTAAGACAACAAACAAGCCTTCTTCTGAAATCACTATGCCTTTGCCCCCAAAACAGTCTAAATCAAATGAGACTAAACAAAATTATGTAAACCCAAGCTTAGATTATGATTTGGTTGAAGACCTAAAAAATTTAAGGGCTAATATTTATGTTTATGAATTATTAAAATTCCCTTTTCTTCTACAAAAAATGCTACATAATATTGCAGAGAACAGCAAAAATGGCAATCCAAGCAGTAACAAAGGTTTTCAGAACAACCCCAAAGTTCCTCAAAAGGCCTCTGCCAAGACTACTTCTGATTCTCACGGGAAAAGAGACCTTCCTGTAAATAATGTAACAAATTTAGATAAATTAGTTTTAGAGGCTGGGAGTAAAAAGAAACAAGCTTCCACCATTAGTACTTGCAGAAATGTCCCTCCATTTTTGTTAACTTTTGAAATCTTCAATAGGAATGTGCACAACTGTATGGTAGATTCAGGAGCATCATCTAACGTAATGCCATGGTCTATGTATCAGAAGATTAATGCTGAAGTTCAACCATCCACTTTGAAGATCATCCATCTTGATCGAACTAGTGTTAAAGTTATAGGCGAATTGAGAAATGTGCTTATAATATTGTTGTCTAACCCTAAAGTTCATCAAGTGATTGATATTATTGTTGTAGATATCTTAGAAGTTTATGGTTTGTTTTTAAGCAGAGACTGGTCAGAACAGCTACATGACTATTTTGGGACAGATTGGTCCCACTTGTGGCTGCCCGAGAATGGAAATCCCAACATAATCAAGGTAAATCGTGAATGTCACCTAAAGTTCACAGTGACAGATTTAAATGATCCCAATGAGCCATTTACACCTTTTACTGATTCACCCAAAATACAAATGATGGATACCTTCTTCGGCAATTTCATGGCCGATACTTCCGCTATCACTAATATGGAACAACAGTCTGAATTTTTAACATATAAGTAGCCGACAACTTCTACCCAATGGTCAAATGCACCCGACAAAAATAAAATATGGTCTCTTTACTTTGACGGGTCAAAGTCCAAGGAAGGAGCTGGTGCAGGCTGCGTGATTATTGATCCAGCAGGTAACAAAACCCTGATTGTGTACAGGTTAGAGTTTGAATGTACAAACACCACAACAAAATATGAGGCTTTATTGCAAGGCCTCAGGAAAGAATTAGATATGAATGTTCAAAATTTGACTGTCTTTGGCAATTCGGAAATTGTGGTTAGACAGGTAAAAAATTCTATCCATTGTTTATCTCTACACCTTAAAAGCCACCAATCCGAGGTATGGAATTTGATGAATAAGTTTTTTGCATTTAACATAAATTCTATTCCTAGATTGAATAACTCAGAAGCCAACTTGTTAGCTAATGTAGCTTCGAAACTTTTTCCTGCAAAAGGCTTATCTCTGAATGCATTCTCTGTCGAACTATTGTTCATACCATCTGTCCCCGACAACATCACGAATTGGAGAGTCTTCGATGACGATCAACAGATTACTGCATATGAAAGAAACTTTCCAGGGTGTAGTAATCGACGAAGGTACTCATGACGAAAATCTTCGTGACTTCACGGTAATACCAGATCCAAGATCTCCTAAATCTTCATTAGACATGGTAAATTCTATCCCGAAATCTGTAGTTAGATTAGAAAAATTTTATGATCTTCACGACAAGTTCAATAAATCAGTGAACTGTAAAACAAATAGTTCCTCTTTAATGTATGAAAAAGTAAACTTGGGAACTAAAGACAGTCCACAGTGCATTAATTTAGGGGTTTGATGTTCTGAACAAGAAAAAGTAGCATTTATTAAATTGTTTAACGAATTCAAATATGTTTTTGCTTGGACGTACGACGACCTAAAAACCTTTGATCCTAACATCATACAACACAAAAACTAAAACCCCAAACCCCAAACCTTACCTTTTCAACAAAGGTTAAGGAAAATGTATCCAAAACTTGAATCAACTGTCAAGAAGGAATTAAATAAACTCCTGAACACTAAGATAATCTTCCCAGTTAGACACATGCAATGGGTCTCTAATCTTGTCCCTGTCCGTAAGAAGAGTGGTGAAATCCGACTATGTGTCGATTTCCAAAATCTTAATCGAGCGTCTGATAAAGAAAACTACCCTGTCAAACCCATGGAACAGATCCTTCAACAGGTATCTGGTTCTGAAAGATTATCCTTATTGGATGATTTTTAAGGGTATAACCAAGTCCTTTTGTCCCCTCCAGATCAACTTAAAACCACCTTCCGCACTCCATGGGGCACCTACGCTTATAGGAAGATGCCCTTTGGACTCATAAATGTTGGTGCCACTTTCCAGAGAGCGATGGACATTTCTTTCCGAGGCTTAATCAATCAATCTCTCATAGTTTACTTGGATGACGTTACTGTCTTCTCGAAAAACAAAGCAGATCATCTAGCTCATTTAAGATCCGTTTTACAACGATGTCGTAAGTACGACATTTCTTTGAATCCTAAAAAATATATCTTTGTAGTAGAACAAGGTAAGATCTTAGGATTTATTGTATCAAGTGAAGAGATAATTATCGACCCTGAAAGAACTCAAGTCATTTCAAGACTCCCCCCTCCCTCATCAAAAAAGTCTATGCAATCTTTCTTAGTTCAGATAAACGTTGTCAGGAGATTCGTCCCCAGCTTTTCAAAAATGGTGAGACCATTAAAAAACCTAATAAAAAAGGACGTACAATACCATTGGGGACCCTTAGAAAACCAAGATTTTAATTCAATAAAAAAGGCCATAATAGACGCTCCTTCTCTAATGAGCCCCGACTTTTCGCAAGACTTCACTTTCTACACATTCACTTTTGATTGTTCTTACATCGCTATCCTAACTCAAAAGAATGCTGAAAACATTGAAGTCCCAATTGCCTTTATGAGCTCAACCTTCAAAGGGGCAGAACTTAATTACCCAGCAGTAGATCAGCAAACCTATGCTATTTTTAAAGCAATAAATCACTTTCGATCTTATTTTTTGAAATCTAGGACGAAAATCATTGTCCCTTACCCGCCCATAAGAAATCTGTTAGTACAGAAAGAACTAGGCGAAAAGAGGGAAAACTGGGTCACATCCTTGCAAGAGTATGACATAGAAATCACCCCAGCACAAATAGTGAGAGGTCAAGGGTTATGCAAGTTAGTCACTGACTCGGCTATAGGACAGCAAGAGGAAAGTGATATGTTGAATCTAGGACAACACTACCAAAATTTAATCTGTTGTGCACAAAACCCTGTTAGTCCCTGGTATGATGATATAAAATTTTGTCTTGAACATGGGTCAACTCCCCGTCACTTGGATCCCACAAAAAGAAGAGCGCTAAGATTAAAATTTGCTTCTTTTCAGTTGATTAATGGTATTCTGTTTCGTCAAAATTTTGATGGAGTACTAATGCGCTGTCTTGAGAAAGATGAAGCAGAAAAGGTCTTATTGGAATTGCACGCAGGAGAAGTTGGTGGGCATTTTGGTGGAGATACCACTGCCCATAAAGTATTAAGAGTAGGTTACCACTGGCCCACACTTTTTAAAGATGCTCATGCTTTGTGTCGCATGTGTGTAATTTGTCAGAAAGCATCTAGACGGATACAAAAACTAGCCTTCCCTCTGCAACCTATTTTAGTAGACTCCCCTTTTCAGCAGTGGGGTCTAGATATTATAGGTCCAATTAATCCTCCATCCTCACAGCAGCATAAGTTTATCATAACAGCCACGGATTACTTCACTAGGTGGTCCGAAGCTACCCCATTAAAAGCTATAAATACCAGTCATGTAATAGCTTTTTTGAATTCAAATATTATTACTCGTTTTGGTATCCCTGACTGTCTGGTATTTGATAACGCTTCCTATTTTTTGTCTCTTGAGATGAGTGATTTCACTCTAGAAAAAGGAATTAAACTAAAATAATTTGCTAGCTATTACCCTCAAGGCAATGGATTGGCATAATCAACTAATAAAAATCCGATCAGAATTATCAAGAGAACGGTCTCTGAAAACCATAAAAATTGGCATAATGCACTGTTAAACGCAATTTGGGTTGATAGAGTGACTCCAAAAACTTTTGTGGGTAACTCACCTTTCTTTCTCGTTTATGGTAGAGAGGCAATTCTGCCACCACATATTCTCCTTCCCTCTTTGTAGCTATCACAAAAAATACAAGAAGAGGACTGCCCCCCTTTAGAGAATTGAATTAACGCTTTGTTAAAATTAGAAAAAGTGAGGGCTCAAGCGAAATGGAAATTGGATCAACATCAACTTGTTTTTAAAAGTTTGTTTGATTCCAATTATGCCTCTGATAGAAATTTTGAGGTAGGTGACCTTGTCCTAAAATGGGACAAACCACATGAGGGAAAATAAGAGCATACAAAGTTTCAGAACTTGTGGCTAGGACCATTCTTGATTGCTAATAAATTGGGTCCTAACTCCTTCCTATTACAGAATCTAGAGGGATAGCCAGACACCTATCTGGTGAATGGCCAAGCTCTAAAAAGGTATTTCACCTGATGACACTCCCATGTACATTGTGTAAATATTTTTTTTTGCTTGCTTTTTTGTTTTTCTTTGTTGTTTTGCTTTGATTCTTCCCTTATGCTTATCAGTTTTTATTTTTAGACACACATATCTGCACCATGAACCATTTTAGACAAAGAGAACAAAAAAATTTCCCCTCTGAAATAACTACCGAAGATTGTTAAAACATCAATTATGATGTTTTTCTGAAGTTCGTAGCCATGTTAAAGAAATCTTGTTGTTTGAAAAATGTTTCTTGATTTCAATCTGTAACTAAAGCTATTCACGATCATCCATAAAAATTTCTTCTTACGCTGTCCCTGTTCCTTAAAAGAACAACTCAAAGATGTCTCCCCGCTATCGAAAGTCAGTTTATTAATAAACTATCTCTAGATATTAATGAAGGATAGTTAAAAAAATTATTCAAGGTCTGTAATTATTAAAATATGTCCAAAATTTGGATTTTCAGCGTCACCCCGCTCTATTAAATATCTTTAAAACTAAAAAATCTTCAGAGAGCTGTGGGACGTGCTTGTAAACCCACCGAGATACTGAACAGGTCTGCTGGCAGCGGATAAATGCATGCATGACACCAAGATAACTTTGTTGGGGTACTGAACAGGCCTGCTGGCAGCGAAACAATGTCAGGTATATGAAAATTCTCAGAATTGGAATCTTTTGACCTTAAATGTCCTTTGTTTTGATCTGGAAATTCTTGGAAGGATACAGATATCGGAGTGGGTTAAATGGCATCCTTGTCGAGGCTATGGATGCCTGCTGGCAGCAGCGGCTCTGTCAACAATACTGAAGATTTTAACCTTAACATCATGACTCTCTTTTGCCAAGATTGTCATCAGTTTTCGTCTTTTAAAATAACAAACAATCTGAAACTGGAATGTTTTATAATTGACAATGATGTTCAAACAGTTTCTTAGTTGTTTTCGATTTGAAGTATTTTCTGATTATCCTAATCTAGACTCGTTCATTTGGCAGAGATAACTGCTTCTACCAGTGTGTCGCCATTGTTGGCAGCCATATTAATCTCTATTTTTACATGCTGCCTACACAGGGTTTTTTTAAATTCTCATCACTCGTCACAATCTTTTTCATTAAACAATGGTTGCAGAGATAAAATAGGAGATGTCCAACTTGAGTTAAATGAATATTTTATTATCCAAGCCACTGGTCTGCCAGCGGTGGGACAAAATTGGTTTAAAAACTCAAAGGTTGAAGAGGTTCCCTGGTCATTGTTGTTCACCTCAAGGAAGATTACCAGCTACGACTGAGGTATGCCCATTTGAACTCTAAAACCTAGATGGCACGATCTATTAACAATTGTCAAACAGTTCGTTACCTGTGAGGGGAGATATGGTTTGGTTTTCTTATATCATTTGTGGTTGCTCATGAGTTTTATCGATTTTCCCCTAAACATGCCTTATTTTCTCCTTCGAAGTCTATACAAAATGGCAAAGTGTTTTAAAAGGTAGAAATCTGATTCTAGCCTGTTCCACCATTGTTTGATCAAGATTATTATTGTTCATCAGTTGAAATTAAACGGTGATTGTTGGGATGCCTTCCTGTTAAGAAATGGTTTTTCTAACAGTGAAAAAGGATAGGTTGACAAGTCTGTCGTCACAGAAACCCTTGTCGAGCCTACCATCCCTCCTCCTTCTCTCTTTCCCTGTGATCCTATTTCTAATGTAGAACCCTTGACCTATCCTGACCCTACCCAACTCGACACTCTACAAGATTCATATCCCAAAGGTGGTGTTAAGTCTATTAAAAAGTCCGCAAAGAAAAAGTGTAAAGGCAATGTTGATATCAATTATAAAATTAAAAAAGTCAATCGTTGGGTTTCACGATGTGCCCAAAATAAACCTAAGCCCTGTGCAGACCAAAATGCAATTGTGTTAAGCGAAGATTCTGATTCGGAGATTGAAAGACTTTTAACTGAAGAATATCCATATTTGTATGGACTTTGCTCTGGTAAACCCTATGATTATGTTACAAACCTTCCACCGTGTCTAAAGGACAATCTTGATTTCCCTGGAATCAAACTCAGTAGTAAACCTACGGGTCAAATGGAAAATTCCCCTACTGTTAATACTATCACTGCTAATACATAGTCTATTCAGCCGAAATGTAGTGAATGTCAATCATGGCTCGATAGGTATTACAGAGACGTGCCTTTACTTAAGTATCGGATCAAATCCTTGGAAGACCTGGTGAATTTGCAAATGAAAGAGAATGGCAGACTACAAGCCATAGCCCAAACCAAAGATAAATGACAAAAAGCCACATGGTTTGTTGTTTTTAAGAATGTGGAAGCAGCGACTGCCATTGTGAATTCAAAGATTGCTTGATTAAGTCGAATCCCTTAATCTAAGGTATGAATGTTTAAAAATAAGTTTAGGATGATTTTTTCTTTTTTTAATTAGGATACATGATTTGTTTCCACATATTACCTCTAGTCTATTTTGATTGATTCAATAAAATATGATTCTAGTTATAATTATAACTAGCTACAGAATCGTGAGATTCTGTAGCTAGTTACTAGAATTCGAATTTCTTGTTTTTATAACCAAAAATGCATATGAAATATTTTAATGTTATGTGTTTACAGGAACCTACGATTTCTAAAGGAGATTTGAGCCACTGGTGGCATCTCTCAGCATGCTATTTTTTATGTTTTTTTAGAACAGGCTATTAGTTTTGATATCAAGTAGAATCTGGGAGGTTGCATCCCCCACAAATTTTGGAACAAATTAGATGATATCCACAAGAAACGTTTTAATCCTATAACCTATATCAATATACTGTTTTGTAAACTAAAGACCATCGCTGCCTGGGAGCAGAAACTATGGATTTATGATTGACAGACTTGAATGGAAGTTGATATTGGCACAACTTTAGCTTCGATATATCGTATTTTTATTCAAGTTTTGGTCATTTTGATTTGTAATTAAATTGTGACTACTTTAGATATCATGGTTTATTACAGATTGATGTGATGGAATTTATATGATGTCCATGTTTTATGTCCCTTATATTACATACAGTAATTACTCTATTCAAATTTGAGATTAGAAGATTAATCTTCTTTGTTCATTGAACATTTATATACAAATTTTCACAGCCAAATTTATTTCAGTGTGACCATTTGTGAAATCATAGAATTGTTGTCACTACTTCTCTTATATGTTCTGGCATTAGCATTCAATCACTGTTGCTTCATGTTTACGAGAAGCATTTGTAAGATTTGATGCGGTTTACCTTATCAAACAACAAAAATTGGATATTGTATGCAGGACAAATGGGAGATGCGATTAGAGGTTAGTCCCCTCATTTTATTTCATTAGTTTAATTAATATAGGAACTTCCTGTAGTCTAAATACATTGTATTGTTTGTTATATTTGTTTCTCAATTAGACAGTTTCTATTTCATTTCTTGTTTATAAAAGTTATAAAAGATCAAAAAGACTGAATGATAGTTTCGCTATCATAAATCAATCCATATTTGATTTTCATAGGTTTAGATCAAAATTTGCATTCTATAAATATTATACATATATTAGAGATATAATCATATGGATATATTGTACATATAATAAGTAGAACTACTATTTTATAAATATTAGTTAGTAA
>JASDQU010291639.1:0-14014 GCA_032191745.1 Picea mariana | reverse complement strand
AGAAGGAAGGGGAACCAAATCCCAACTCTGGTTCTCGAGGAGGGAGTTGTAATCCTCCTGCATGGAAAATTCCCAAAAGGGATTTCCAACAGCCTTTCCATAAGACTGTGGATCTAAAGACTGAACCAAGAAAATATGCCTGGAGGGAAATTTTCAGTGGAAGTGAGTGCAACAGGAGGCTCCTAAAATTAATATCAAGTCCTCCTAGTATCAGTTGTATCACTAATGAGATCACATGCATCCTGAAGAGTAGTATGTTCCCACTTAGGCCTCTTCTCTAGCTCTACAACTGCATCTAGATGCTCTGACTTTGCATCTGACTGTATTGACTCTGAATCATCTAATTCCTTTGATTCAGATTTCTTGTCTAAAGAAGAGTCGGCATGTGCATGCTCATGATCTTAGACAGGTGGAAGAATGAAGGTGTCTACATGCAGTTGTTGAGGTGCATGCAAGATACTTTCCTCAAATTGGACACTTCTCTCAATGATGAGTTGAGTCAAGGAAAGGTCAATAAGTATATATCCCTTCACACCATCGGGGTAGCCAACCAAAATGAACTCAGTGCTTTATGAATCAAGTGCCTTCCTCTTTTCACAGGAAATCTGGACCCATGCACGTGAACTGAAAATACCAAAGTGGGTCACTTTTAGTTTAAGGCCGCTACAAGCCTCATAGGGGGTCTTATCCTTGAAAAATCTATGGGGAGATATGTTTTGGATGTATGTTTCACAATTAAGTTCTTTGGCCCATAGTCTCTATGGTAGTGACTTTGCATGAAGCATGCAAGATGCCATATCCTTTAGAGATCTTTTTTTTCCGCTCAACAAATCTACTTTTTTGCAGAGTATAGGGAAATATATGATGCAACTGAATCCCTGCATCATGGAAAAGATTATGGATCTCATGATTTACATACTCTCCCCCGTTATCAGTTTGGAAGACTTTGATCTTCTTTTCGGACTGTGTCTCAACCAGGGCTTTGAAACCTTTGAGGTGTTGAAAGACCTCGAATTTTTTCCTGAGAAAGTAGATCCAAGTAAAACATGAGAAATCATCAACAAAAATGGAAACAAACCTCACTTTTCTCATCAATGGATGCGAAAAAGGACCCATAATTCCATTGTGGATCAGATCTAAAGGTGTGAAAGTTTGGTGAGACTTTCCTTTGTCAAATTTCACTTGAGGGTATTTTCTGAGAACACATCTCTCACATACTCCGTTGGAGAAATGGATGTCTGGTAGACCATCAACCAATATTTTCTTGCTAATTTGTTGCATGTATTTGAAATTCAAATTTCCAAACCTTTCATGCCATATCCTACTACTTTCATCAGCATGAGTAAGCAGTAAAGCAGAATCAGGTTCAATGAATTCAGAAAATGTATACAATCTAGACTGATTATTTACCTCACTGATAACAACCTTGGAGTTGGTTTGCATGTCATATATGTGCATAGAATTTGGTGTGAATATGACTTTCTTTCCAGTTCCAAAATTCTCCATATGATACATGAAAATAAGGTTGACAAAAAGTTTGGGAACGTGCAGCACATTCTCGAAGGTTTCGTTGGTGAGTTCAATCCTTCCTTTGTCGGTGACTTTGACAGAATGGTTGTCCCCCATCAAAATAGGAGGACATTTTCATGCATCCAATGAATAATATATTGCTTTTGATGCATCCATGTGATGTGATTCTCCTGAATCAACGATCCAAGCATCGGGAGAGGCATTGATGGCAATCAATGCATGGCTAGAATTGCCTTTCTTGAAATTTGAATCTTTTGGATTCTTCTTCTTGGCACCCTTGGGGATGAAATCTCAAAGTTTGTTTTGCTAAAGTATTTGAGACATCAAATATATATTTTTTTCATTCATGTGTATTCCAAATGGAATCCTTTGTCACAGTACGTGCATTTCTCCCATTTTCTTCCCTTTTCCGCTTTGGATCTGGAGGCATTGGTGAAGGGTTTTGTGTACCCTTCCTTGTTCGGATGTGCATGAGATTTCTATTTATATTTATGTTTATATTTATGATATTTTTTCTACCATCATGTACAGTGAGTGCATGCGCCCTTGGGCCTTTGATTTTGCCCATGTTGATGAGCTTGGTTTGCTCTTGTGTCAGGGATTCGATACAGTCCTCAAGAGAAGGCATCTTCTAGTTGGCTCTAGAGTAGAATCTGAAAAAATGGAATGTGGATACAAATACAGATAATTCAGGACCAAGCTTGGAGAGAATGGTGAGAACCATTTGTTTCTCCTTCTTTGATTTGTCAACCCCACAAGCTTTGAGTTGCGACAGTAAATCCTTGAATTTTGTAAAGAAATATTGGATATTATCGAACATTTTTGGATCCAATGTGAGAAGCTCCACCTCCAACATGCATCCCCTCATCTCATCCTATTTTCCAAATATCCCTTCCAAGGTGGTCTAGGCTTCATTGGGAGTCTTACAGGAAAATATGTGAAAAAGGAGATCGAGAGAAATAAGACTGCAAATTGTTTTGAGTGCCTCATCCATGCGATTTAAGTACTTGTATTTTTCTATGGCTGATGTCAGTTTTGTGTCTATATTCAATGTTAACATGTACAACCCTCTGGTTCGGATATGTATGGTTATTTTATACTTCCATGAAAAATAGTTGTAAGGTGTAAGAATGAATTCTTTTTGGAAATCCATCTTTCTGATGTCTTCAATCTTTTGTACCTGCAAAACATTTTGGTGTATCTTTTGCTTAGTAGTCCATCGGATTTGATACAATTTAAATGTGTTGAACCTACATAGAATAGATCTAGCTAAACAATGATACACACATTTACAGAGAGAAAAGGACAAAGAAGAAGAAGGAGAGAAAGAATGAAAGAATTATCATTAATTGTTGTGAATAATGAATCATTTACACATGATATACTCTTTATAGCTCAATGAGTGTACACTGGAGGAGGAAAAATGCACAATATTAGTGGTATAGAGTGATATAGACACACACCAACAGTTACGAGAGTGAACTGCCACCTAGTCTAGTCTCTCAGGCAGTTAGGGGAGTGAACCGCCACCTAGTTGAGTTAACTAGTCAACTAGTCTTCAGTTAACTGACTGAATAGAGAGTAGTGAGGAGTTAAATCAGGGAATCAAGAGTAATGCACAAGTTTGGTGATGATCCCAAGGTAAGTTTGAATTATCNGTAGCATCTAAACTCATCTCAACATGTCAAACTGGAGTGTCAACTGAAAGAATATTCTCTAGGTGGAATATTCTCCCCTAAAATATAGGAGACTGGATAATGACTAATTATGACTAATAAACAAGGAAAACCCTTAGGAAAAATAAATCCTAGGTGTGTGTGAAGTAAATCCAACACTACCACCAACAACTACCCGAAGCACCAAAGGTCGAAGTCATTCTCGAATGTTGATCAAGCATGGGTAAAGGAAAAGGATAGGAGTCATTCACAGTCATCGATCCGAGATAAAAAAAAATCAATGAGTATAAGTTATTTCGGAAGTCAACCAAATAGGTTTGGAATACCACCCTTCCAAGCTCCGAAATGATGTGTGTGTGACGTGTGGATAGAAGGGACTCATGTGGTTTATTTTTTAGAGGTTGGAAGAATATTTATCCCTCATGCAAGTTTAAACTCAAAAACAAATCCTATCCATCCATCTCAACCTATGATTAAATTCATAGTCGTTGGATTAAGCCAGTGGAAGGATAGTGTAAGGATTGAAGCTAGACCATTGATTTGGCTTTGGGAATCATGCTAACTGTTGGAACATATTTAAAACTATAAGATTGAAGCTTTACCATATCCTTTTTACTTTATCTCAGAGGTTGGTTTCCAAATGATAAATCAATTTTGTTCTTATCCTTAACGTGCACACAAGGCCCACCATCGATTAAATTCTCCCATTGATCGAACATTTCCTTTTTTCCCAAGTTTGTGGAGCCGCCTGATTATTAAAGGATCAAGCCACTAGGAAATACTTTAGAGTTCTGTACTTCATAGTTTCGCACTTCGGGCATTTCACCAATGTACGAAACAGTAAATATCCAAAAATATAAACCCCAATTAAAATATAAAAAACAACTTGGCATGTTTGGAGTTCGGATATTTGCCACTCATCACACTCTAAGTTCGTGAAGTCTGAACTTCTAAAACACCTTAAGCACTAAGCAGGTTTAATTAAAATTAAAGATAATTATTCGATGATTAATCGCTTCATGATTTCAAGTTTTGGGGATCCTATCTCGAGCTATTATCAAATATCCCAAAGTTCAAAAACCCGAAAAGACTTAAAATTTAAATACAATTAGTTAAGGGGTTAAATACTATTATCTCGTGATTGAATTTTCACCAAATTGTGGTTCGGGTAAATTCAAATCTTATTTGTCCAACCTCCCGATCGCGAACCACCAAACATTAATGGCATTAATAATGGATATACGGCGACTATTTCAAATAAGATCATGGATCACCACCTAGATATTCTCGTTAAGGAAAGTGAATACATTATTAGTAAAAGTATTCGTAAATTCAACACACTTAAGGTGAATAACGATATTGGAATTTGAATTCTAATTTTCATTTCTCTCAGAACGACAAGTTTTAGAAGGCTAAGAAATTTATGTGTTTCCTGTAATAGGTAGCACAGTACTAAGCTTACTACTATCATGGATCCACAGAAAATAGCTAAAGCGGCTGGTGAAATCACAAACCTGAATGCATATGTCCTCTCAGACACCTCGCCAAGAGATATAGATACCATGAAAACCTGGACGCAGGTGTTTGATATCCTACAACATGAGTTGATTAACTACCCGAAAGAATCAAGCTATGAGGTGACAGAAACTCAGGCGACGAAGCTCAAATATAGATCAATCAAAGCTGCATAAAATAGCCGCACGGCCAAGGCTCATGTCGTATAATGACATGATAGGCAGGGCCCTAGAGAACGTTAATGTCTCAACCAAGAGCATCCACATTTCACAAAAGGTTGATATTGGGTCCTTCCAACCGAAGCATATACAGGTGATGTTCAAATTATCCCCAGTTTTCAAACATAGTTACAATGTTGCTTTCCTAAAGGAGTTTGATGAAGAAGAATGCACGCAATACAGAAAGAACTACGTTGACTTAATCAAGGATTGGTGGGCACGCCCTAAGAAATTCAAAGCAGACACCCATGGTGTATATGCCACTACATCATTAGATGTTCATATGATGTATGTGGCCATGATTTTATGTAGACTTTTTGGGAAAGAAAACTCTACTCGCTTCCTGTTACCATGGGTACCAATCATGCATGAAGTTGCAGAAGATTTTTATTTAAATTGGGCCAAGATACTATCAGACAGTTTGTCCAAGGAAATCACAGAGTATCAGTCGTTGAAATCTAAAGGGAAACTTGCCACTTTTTACATGTCATAATACATTATGGATGCCATTTTTTTCATGACGTTGTTTCCTTTGATGAGATGGAGTTGGACTCTGACCAGCACTGAGACCATACATTTCTATCACTCCACGTTGTGGTAGGATAAACAAAAATATTTCTTCTACGAAATCTGCAACTATGTGGTGGTGTCGATGCATATCACTCTCTACGGTTTCCCGCCTCCCAGGATTTAAGACAAGATCATGACCAACCTAGGGAAAATAGCGGACTGGTATATTGAGGAATATTTCTCCTACATCAAGGTTTTTGGGTGTTCAGTTCCCCCACATGCTTTACCAAATTTTCTACCAGATCGGTTGGTGTGCCAAGAAGTAGCATATCAAACTGTGACAGGAGGAATCAGTAAAGAGTTAAAAGTAGCGCAGAAAAAGGTATGGCCAACTTTCCCTTTACAAGTTGGTATGTTATCATTATTAGATTTCGGCCACTTGAAAGTGGAGGCTGCAGCCCTAGAAGACATTAAGCTGGTCAATATTAAGATCAAGAAGCATGATCCCCATGATCCCCATAAGATTCCCCACAAGATGAAATATTCCAGGGAGTAAGGTCGTACCAGGAAGTGTTGAGAAGAGTCCAAACTATAGCTCTAGATCAATTATCCAAGTTCTGTAATTTCCAAAGACACAGAAGGAATATTTTACATAAATTATTACAGGGAGAAACCCAGACACCTCCATCTACACAGGAATTTTCAACTCAGGTTTTAGAAACAAGAGGTTCCAACGGGAAATACACTCAAGAAAATTTGAAGAAAACTGAGATTTTGACACAGAAAGTGGATACTGCATTATCAAATCCGCCTGGTAATCAAGAAAAATTTCAATTTGAAGCTTTGATAAAAAAGGGACCAGACACATCATTGTTCACACCAAATAAATCGACAACTAACATAGCATGGAAATAGTCATCCACCAAGATAGGTAGCCCTATCAAATCATTAACACCTTTACAGTCAATCCAAGGAAATCCAAATGTAGAAGTCATATTCATTGAAGACCTTACTCCTATTGTCGCAGAAGAAATGCCTCCCTCAAACTTATTTTTCAAAAGAAGAGGAGGGTCATCGTTAAAAGAGGGATGAATCAAAAGGATAGTGTAGCGGTCAAAAGACACAGAGTGTTGTATGATGGACAGGCCTTAGATGAGACAGAATTCGCTATGGAAATGGAAGGATCATTGGGAGCTTTTGCCACCGAAAATCAATGTTCAGTAGGAAATATCGCGGAGCAACTGCAACAGAAAAATATGTTGGTAATATAGTTGCAGGACCAGATGGAAACCATGGAAAGAGATGTGAGAAATCAAATGAATCAATATTTTGAAAATATCAGAGCCTATGACAGATAGGAAATTCAACAACTCAAAACTAACCTTGATGAAAATTCACAGGCCAATAGGGAATTATCCACTCAACAAGAATAACTTATCAAACAAATTTAGGCCAAAGTACATTTAATTGAAGTTACAACAGTGGATATGGCGGATTTCCAATCTCAAGCATTGGAGGTGCACTAAACGTTGGAGTTAGCCCAGAAAAACCTTTTTACAAAAGTGGAAGCGGTTCAAATCTGTTATCGGGTGGCAGACCTTTATCTAAATAACATTTACATTAAGGAGAGAGAAAACACTGCATCTCAAGATACGTTCCAAGAGTCCATTTTGATAGAAGCAAAGGATGAAGTAGCAAAGGTCCCTCGATTGTCTCTTTCCGAGCAAACCCGAGGTGACATAATCTTGAATACCTGGGAGACAAACATGGCTGAAAGAAAAAGATTATCTAGGGAAGTAAATAAAGCTTGTGAAGAAGAATTATCTTCACTTGATAAAGGGTTGATGAACATTGAAAGAGATAGTATCTCTGAAGCTCTGGGATGGATTGATATAGCAAAAAATCAACTTAATTCTAAGGAAAGAATAGAAGAACCCTGGACGACAATCCATCAATTGAAACAAATCGACCTTATCCAGATTAATAGGTGGATAGTAAACCCCAGTTTACATCTACAGGCTATATCTTTGGAAGCAAGGAAAATACAGGATAAATCGCCTCATATAGAAAAGAAGTTGTATATTTTTGAGGCAAATGAAACAACAGAAACTTCCAAGTTAGTAGTGCAGTTATTAAGCCAATGTGTTCAGTGTGTCAAACACAGGAAAGCTAGCACATACGGAAGTAAATGAAACAATATGAGCATAATATTCACACGGATCATAATCGGGTGCCAGTTTTTTCCAATATGGAAGATATGGAGAAGAAACGTCTCTGCGTGCAAGCAAAGAGACAGAGGAGATGTAGATAGAACCTTTTAATTTCGCATGTTGTGATATTTAATATTTTCTATGAGAAATCCAACTGTTTTAGGTTGAGACATTTTGTATAAATACATAAATCAAAGATTTATTTGAGGTTGCTTCTTGCCAATTGTAATAGATAAGACTCTCCTTATAGAGTATCAATACAAGTGCATACAGAGATTCCAATTTTTGTTCCAATCTAGGTTATGTGTTCCTTTGTCTTCCATTGCTCATTTTCTTTATGTATTCATGAATAAATGTTGAATCCAATTTAGTACTACAACTACTGAAATCTTATTGTATCAGTGATTTATTTAGCAAGTAGCTTTTTCCACTGTAATTATTGTGAGTAATACAAGACCTGCTTGTTATGTGGATTGTTGTATTTTTATTCTTTATTCAAGGTTATACTAATCTATTTTCTTCTACTGCAACAAAGTGGGACTCTTCTGTAATTGATGCCCTACTCTATTTCTCAGCTTTTTTATTTTCCTTCACTTCATTTATTATTTCGATTTGACTCAGATATGAAATACGGCCTCTAGTTGTTACATGCTTAATTTCATTAAGGAATTTTTTCTCATATAAATAAGGTAGGAAAAGCATTTTAAAACCCATTATCAAAAAAATTTCCTGATGCCTGACATTATACTTTGAGCCTTAAGTTTAATCTCAGGACCAACATCTTTTTGGTGTCGTTGTCGGGGACATAGAAACGAATTTATTTTTCCCTGGGAAAATGACAAGGTAACATTTTTTCTTTTATAATGAACAAAGATCGAATACTATATTAAGGATATTTTTATCTTTCACTTGGTGAATCCACCACAAATAAACTGGCATTATGTCGAAGGAATACCATAAGAAACCCAGACGATCAGCAAACCACCCTTGTGTTCGATCCTGAAAGGTTGTTAAAACCAAAAGGATACCTTAAGTCGAATATTATGTCGGCAGGTAAGAAGTACCAACCAAAAGCCACACAAATTGATACTAGGGTTCGGGTGGAAGAATCAACTCCCAAAAATAATTTTTAACAAACACCCTTTGCTGAGGAAGTTGTACTCGAAATAAATACTAAGATCAAACCCTTCAATACTCCTAATCATATTAACAAAGATATACCTCATATATCCATTGTTGTTAACTTGGTGTCTACCCCATCCTCACCAGAAGTAAAAGTTTGGATGACCCAAAATTCTAAAGAACCCACTCTATACCTCGATTTTTCTCTTTTCATCTCCCCTATTTACACATCTTGTAATTCTGAGGAAGTGAGCCCATGTTTTCCTTTCCCTCATCCTCTAGAATTTGTATCACCTAACGATCATCTTCTAGATTTCCCTTCGCCTCATCCCAAGGAAATCGAAAGGTCGCCACTTTAGTCCACAGAAATTTTTGAAAACCCTCTTTTCGACTCCCAAAGCTCATCCCCCAGATTTTCAATGGTCGTTGTTGGAGGTGGCCATGGAGGTGGTGCTGTCGGAGGAGGTGGTGTTGTCAGAGAAGGTGGCACTGGAGGCGAGGGTGGTGTTGGAGGCAGGGGTGGTAAAGGACCACATCCACCCCCTAGGATATTCTCTAAAGTAGCTTCCAGATATGCCCCTTTAGTCCTTCCTCTCATCCTTCATGACCTACCTAAAAATTACATTAAAATTTTACCTAAGTTTACAGGGGAAGGAGATTTAACATCTACAGAGCACATAACGTTTTTCGACCAATTCGTTGATATCCTTGGTATTGAACATGAAGATGTATACTCAATACTACTAGTACAAAATTTTGAGGGGAAAGTAATAATATAGTTTAGAGGACTTCCAGTAGGATCCCTACTGTCTTACGATGAGTTAGAAAATGTCTTTTTAAGACAATGGGGAGAAAAGAAAGATCACTCGTACTATCTAACGGAATTTGGGGCTCTCAGAAAAAATAATTCAAATATGGTCCTAGAATTCACCCAGAGGTTTAACAAACTCTATCATAAGATCCCAGCAAAAGTTAAACCCTCTCAACCTGCAGCTAAAGTGACATTTGCAGGGGATTTTGAGCCCGACTTTGCCCTACCTTTAAGGGAAATAAGATCTGCTACCCTCATGGGAATGCAAGATGACACTATAGAAATAGAGTCTAACATGATGGCATTGGGTAAACTTAAATCCAAGATTGAGACGGGAACCAAGGAACCAAGACACTTCAAAGAACAAGCAGGATCCTCAAGATCCGGAAAATCCATGGAAGAAAAGATGGACGATATGGCTAAAATAATTAAATATTTATCCAATAAAATATCTAGAATGGAGCTAGACCAAACCAAACCTGATCCATTTTCTAGAAAATATTTCAGGAGAAATCCCAATGCTTAGACACAATAGAAACAAATAAAAAACGAAGATAAAAAAATCCAAGCTCTGTTTAAATCAGAAAATTTTATAGGAGATGATATACATGATTACGAAGGGTTAGAAGAGGATGTAAATAATTTTGGGGATGAATACCAAGAACCTCACCTAACTAGGTAGGACTATGAAAGGTCTCTAGAACAAGAACCCATGTCTAGCAATAAGGAAAGTATCAACAACCTAGGAGAGTTTGCATATCAAGGAATTTTTGACTCCATTATGGTCGAGCTTCAACAGAAGTATAATTTGAGGCCCAGAGAAATAAGTACTACGGGTTCTCCACAAAAAAGGATCCTATTAAGAAACAAAGCAGATGAGGCTGCTCAAACTAAACAAACAATTCAAAAACAAGTTGCCCAATCTAAAAAAGTTGAAACCAAAGCAACACAAACCAAAAAAACTGAAAATATAGAGACACAAAATTCAACTAGGGAATGCGAAAAAACAGTGGGAGGTTTTAGTTTGGAGAATGAAATAAATAAAATTAAGATCCCCATGACCCTGGTTGATCTTGCTAAGAATCCCATTTATAAAAAATAGACCGCTAAAATGATTAACTTCTCAGATGCAGAATGTCAAGCAGATGTAATAAATTTGCAAGATGAAAATCCTACCATTATGTTTGGTCTGCATGTTGAAAATGCTAAAGATCCTGTAGCTCCTTTCTATATCACATTGACTGTGCATGATCATTTACTTCATAATTGCATGTTAGATTATGGGGCCTCTGACAACTTAATGCCTAAAGTTATCATGGAAAAGTTAGGCCTTGAAGTCACTAGACCTTACCAAGATTTATATTCTTTTGATTCTAGAAAGGTCAAATGTCTAGGCATGATCAAGGATCTAGTAGTCAATATTTCACAAGTTCCTATAAAGAGGATCCTTATGAATGTAGTTTTTGTTGATGTACCTGCCAAGTACAGCATGCTTTTATCCAGGTCTTGGGGTGCAAAACTCAGAGGATCACTTCAATTGGATATGACATACGTGACTATCCCAATTTTTGGTGGACAATTTACTCAGTTGTATAGAGAGACTAGACTGGCATACATTATAAGTGACCCTCTAAACCCAAATAACTATCCAGTTTACGTCATTGATCAGGATCTATGAAAATTTATTTTATCTTTAGACAATGATTTCGATGAATTTATAGAAGATGAAAATAAAAAATTAGAAAAAATACTAAAAAATGTAAATACTCGAAAAGGAATTTGGAAAATGGTTTTTGATGGCGCTTCGTCCTATGAAGGGGCGGGAGTAGGGGTGTTATTTTTTTCACCCGAAGAGGAATATGTCATTCCCTTTTCATACAGACTACAGTGGGAAATCGATTACACAAATGATGTATGTGAATACGAGGCTCTGGTTTTAGGATTGGAGATTGTTAGGAAACTAAAAATTGAAGATCTAATAGTTTATGGTGATTGAGAACTTATCGTAAAAAAAATAAACCAGCAACATCAATTTAAACATCTGAGACTAAGGTCATACAGGAATTGTTCCTAGGATCTAATCGATAATTTTTTCTCGTCTTTCAACATTCATCACATCCTGAGAATGGAAAATCAACAAGTCGATTCCTTGGCTAAAGAAACTACGAAGTTTTTTCCTCCTATGGTCCTAAAGATAAATTACCATATAGAAATGAGACACAGACCATCAATATCAAATAATGTGCAACACTGGTAGGTCTTTGAAGACGATGAGAAGATCAAGCAATTTCTAGAAATGGTTGATGAATTCTCCGAGACTCATATAGACTAAGAAAATCAGAACGATCATATCTGGATCATGCAAGAAGATGAAGATCATGAAAAGTTCCAAGATAAGATCGCAAATCATCAGATGTTAGTCCTCAAGAATAATCATATACCCAGAGGTCTGATACCGTTAGAAGGATTGTTTGACAAAGATGACATACCCTTAAAGTCTACCCTACGACCTCAGCTTGAGGAAGTTGAAGACTGTAACATAGGGAATAAAGAAGAACCTAATATAGTCAAGCTATCTAAATACCTTCCAGCTCAGGTAAACATTAAATATGTTGAATTTCTTAAAAAATATAAAGATGTCTTTGCCTGGTCATATGATGATTTAAGGACTTATGATACCTCTGTGATAGAACATAAAATTCCCTTGAAACATGATATCAAACCTTTTAGACAAAAGTTAGACAAAAGTTGAGATAGATAAATCCTATCCTCTTGTTTGTAATAGAAATAGAGGTCAAGAAGCTCATTGATGCAAATATTATTGTTCCACTTAGTTATTCCGAATGGGTAGCAAATCTAGTACCTATCAAGAAGAAAAGTGGAGAAAATAGACTTTGCGTAGATTTCAGAAATTTAAATCGGTCATCCCTGAAGGATAATTACCCGCTACCAAAAATGGACCATGTCCTGGAAAAATTAATATGAGCTAATAGAATGTTGATGATTTATAGTTTTTCAGGTTATAACCAAATTGTTGTCCACGAAGAAGATAAAGAAAAAATTGCATTCACCACTCCGTGGGGAACTTCCATGTATGACAAAATGCCATTTGGTTTGATGAATGCAGGGACCACCTTCCAAAGAGCAACGGACATAGCTTTCATTGGTGAGAGGGATAAGTTTATTGTTATTTACTTGGATGATCTAACAGTCTTCTCAAATTCTGATGCAGAACATCTAGTCCATCTCAAACAAACCTTTGAAAAATGAAGAAAATTTTGTTTGTCTCTTAACCCAAAAAAGTCTCATTTTGCTATGCGAAAAGGAAAGCTTCTGGGTCATATAGTTTCAAAATATGGAATTAAGGTCGACCCCAAGCGAATAGAGACTATTGATATGATAAACATCCCTAGAAATAAAAAAATATATCCTGTCCTTTTTAGGGAAAATAATTTTTTTAAGAAGATTTATCCCTAATTTTGTTGAAATTGTCAAATTGATCACAGATATGCTGAAGAAAGATAGTGAAATCAAGTGGAATTCCGAAGATAAATCATCATTCGAACGAGTTAAAAAATCTATAAGTGAAGCTCCAGTACTATCTAGTCTTGACTATACTAAAGAATTTCAAATCTTCTGTTTCGCATATGAGCATACTATCAAAATTGTACTCCTGCAAAAGAACGAAGAAGGTTTTGAACAACCGATAGCCTTTTTTAGTAAAAGAGCTAGAGACACCGAAACCAGATATGACATACTAGAAAAACAAGCCTACGCGATGGTCAAATCTCTCAAAGCTTTCAAAACCTATGTACTGCACTACAAAATAATCGCCTATGTGCCAACAAGCTATGTCAAAGATATATTGGTACAACCAGATAGTGAAGTTAGAAGAGGTTGGTGGTTAGCCAAAATCCAAGAGTTTGACCTAGAGGTTAAACCAACCAAGCTGGTTAAAGGTCAAGGCCTAGCAAAATTATTAGCAGGGTCAAATTTCAGAGCACTTGGGATAAACCACATATAATCGCATGAGTCTATTCCAGACATGGGAGAGCTTGATGACCAAAACCCCACAGTTCATATCAAAGAGAAATATTCTTCCTCTGAATGGTACTGTGATATCGTTGCATCTCCTCACTCTTCAGTGCCCAAGAGATATGAATCCATCAAAGAACTGAACATTAAAACTACATGCAATTAAGTATTGTATTATCGAAGGACAATTGTGTTGGAAGGACCCCCTTGGTTTCTTGTTGCGTTGCCTAATCGAACCTGAAATTGAGGATGTCACAAATTAATTTCACAGGGGAGTGTGTGGAGGGCATCATGCCTGGAGGGATATTGGAAGATTGATTGTTTTCATTGATGTCAACCCTAGTCATGGGTTTTAGACCGCAAGATTGATGAAGGTATTTGGACATG
>JASDQU010291635.1:0-14445 GCA_032191745.1 Picea mariana | reverse complement strand
TCACCCTCCTATTTCGCAAGTCCCCGAGATGCGAGAATTCAACGGAATGTTGACTTTGTCTCCATCCAACGCATGTCCACAGGTCGACCACGCGGTCCCACTTTATGCTCTGCCACACTTTCACGCGAACCTCGACACTTTGCAACTCGCGAACCCTAATGTAAATACCTCGGGACTTCTCACAGCGAGATCCTGAGGGCTTTGGCCACCTGTATTCCACTTCGCCACTTGGCTTTGGCCACCTGTCCTCCAATGGTCAAAATCTCGCAACCTCGCAAACTCGCGATCCTCGTGGCCGATTCCTTGGGTATTTTCTTACGAGACTCCGATGCACGACCCCACGTGCGGATCCAACGACTGTCCTCTTCTTGATCCTCGCGCCTTTGCGACTTGGAGTACCAAATATTTGGGCCTTTACCCTGCGAAATTTCGAGTTCGCGAGATCCCTCGATCTCTGACATGCGTCCTCTTCAATGGATGGCTCTGATCTTCTCGCCACTTCGCTGCTCGTGAAGTCGAATAACTTATTCTTCCAACCTCCGATGCACGAGTCCCCGATGTGGGTAATCTCATGACAAGCGCCCGCTCCTGAACCAATAGTCCAGATCTGTTCTTCTGCCGATCCGACGGCTGACACCGTTCTCCTCTTTAACAACATCTGCGTTATACTTGGTGCGACTCGGTTGACTGCAATTACCCGCCGATCGTCGATCTGCTTCGCAAAAATAGACCCTGGACGCTGACGATGACATTTTGCCCACTTGCTTGACCTGCTACTTGGAAAAACAAGGATTCTCCTGTGGTGCGCTTGATCATTTCGTGCAACTTGCAGACCTAAATGCTCTCGAGCCCATGACAACATTTATCACTAACAATACACATCCCAAAAGGTGCGTTCAAAAAAGATTCTCATAACCCAAATGCAAGGGCCGTCCAAAAATACTCTGTGGTGGAGGATTTGTCTCAAACCCCTTGTGCGATGTTGGCTTTGGAAGTCTTCCAGAACTGCCCTTCCTAGAGAAAGGATTTGTTAGCCGCTTTAGGATCTGTCGAGACTTGTAACCTGGGTACAATCATGCTTGATACGACTGACTTAAAACCTCATCTTCCTTACCATGTCGCATTCCATATAGTAGTGGCTTACACCACGAAAACTTTTACTCAGAACATTTTCCGCACGGTGGTTGATGAGGGTGCCTCGACATGCATAATGTCTTTGCCATGTTGGAAGGCCATTGGCCAACCCACTTTGTCTCCGTCACCTACTCTTCTCACCACTTTTGATGGTCGTTCTTTTCGACCACATGGCATCATCCCTTCTTTCCTAGTGCAGTTAGGAGGGAAAACTGTGTGCGTCAAGGTTGAAGTAGTTGATGCGTCGCTCGACTACAATATCTTGTTAGGAATGAGTTGGACCTACGCTATGCAAGCAGTGGTCGCGACAGTTTTCTGGGTCTTATTGTTTCCACANGACCCTTCATTGGGGGCGTCTGCAGTCCCAATGATTGATAATCCTAAGCCCAACATAGTCAATATAGGAGTTGGTTTGGGTACATTCGATTATCCACCTCTTCAGGGTGATGTGAAGTTCATATTAGACCACCATAAGGTTGAGATTTTTCAAGTTTCGTCGTTTCACACGACTTACTTCCACGATCCATGGATTCTTCCTTCCCCATCATCCATAATGGAAGCGACAGGGCACCATGGTATGGCCTTTCCCTTGTCTGCGGCAGAAGTTGCATACTCTATAGTCCAACAAACTTCCACCGACCTTGATCTGACTCTCGCACATGAGTTAGATCCGATCCTAGAGCCTATTTGGGCTCAAGGTTCCCTCACAGATACTGATTCTTTAGACTTCTAGTCTTTCCCTCAGATGAAGCAATCATTGAAGCAATGACTAGTCCGGACAAACCCTGGGACAATCTACATCACAGACCCTACTTCCTCCCAGAGTTAAGTAGAATGGAGGCAGGGGATTTCACTTTGACTATGACTGAAGATAGGTCTTGTCCTATCAATCCTTTGGTTACACATGTTGTTTATGCCGAAGGTAATATGGTAAGTATCATTGAAATGGTACCTATAAATCTCTCCAGAACCCTTGGCGTCATAGACAATGTTTTCGTCAAAGCATATTGCTCCCTCGAGGAGAGGCCAGGCATCGACCCACAAAGGGTCGATCATGAGCTAATTTTGTTGTTTTTCAAGCTCGCTTTGAGATCCGAAAGCAACATCTGGCGAGACTGCATTTATGATTTTCGATCTCATCTGGATTAACTGAGAAAAGTAACCTCTACGGGTCTTCTTTTAAGCCCTTTTTAGACCCTCTAAACATGAAAATATTGCCGAGCGACCTTGTGGTCTTTCATGCTCGTTAAACTGCAATTTGAAGTCACGTCTATCCGGTGGTAGTTTACCCCTTTTTTAGTCCGGATGGTCAACTGTATGAACAAAGGTATGCTTTAGGGGCCTTGGTCCCCTAGAAGAGTATTCTCAGGTATTATTTTAACCCTTTTTCAGGCTTGAGGGACTAAATTTACGAAAAAGGAACCCCCACGGAGTCCATAGTTAAGCTCTTTTCAGACACCCTAAAATTGAAAAGATCGTTGAGTGACCTTATTCTTTCACACTCGTTAAACTAGTCCAGAAGAACATTCCTGACGGAGTCCATAGTTAAGCTTTTTTCAGACTCCTTAAAAATGAAAAAAATGCCGAGTGATCTTGTCTTTATCACACTCATTAAAATGGTTTTGAATAGACATATTTTCGGTGCTAATTTACCCCTTTTTCGAACTGACTAGACTACCTTCGAAAAAGGCACCATAGTGGAGTCTCCTTTTACGTTTTTCAGACTCTCTAAACATGAAAAATGACCAAGCTTACCTTCTTTGGGCTCATTAAACTTACATCGAAGGACATTATCATTATGTCTTGTTAATCGCATTTGCATTACTACGTCGTTGGCCTAATGCCGGCTCCATGTTGCTCTCAACTGAACCATCTAAAGCATGTCTTATAACGCAAGCCTTGTATCACTTTGCCTTTGCGTCTTGACACCTTGACCCCTGGAGGGATTTTTCCGAGTGTCCTTGCTTTGAACATCAGTCTTGTCCTTGTGCCTAGAACTAGTATGTTTGCGACACTCATTCCTCCTTTGTAATGTAGTATTCTTTATTCTTTTTCAATATTTTCATAATTATTTGAAAAAGACAAAAAAAAATCAAATATACCCCAAAAAGAGGAAGGGAAAAGTATTTTCTTTTTTTATTCACAGCACAATGAGTCGCCCTTGGATAAAGCACATCCTTTCGTTTGTTCGTCAAACCCTGGGATTCAATATGACCTTAGGAAGTTGTTCTCGTTACATAAGAGCTGTGTCCTCCTCTGTTCGGTTATTCTTCCAAACATATGAAGAGTTTGCGTTGCCTCCTGCATCGTGAACTTACGTCAATGCCATGTTTCCTGAGTCCCATCATTTGTCGTGCTATTATCCAAGGGAAGTTTTTACCAAGCCTAAGTCATCCTTTCTGCAATTTGTCTCTTGCCCTCATGCCCAGCCATCCTGAAAACACAATCAAATCTTTGTTCGAAATCAATGAAGCATTCAGTCTAATCATCAAAGATCCTCTAGTCCAAGCCCGACGAGCCGTCGAAGACCTCTGGGTAGTGAAGTCGTACACTCATATTACACTCCTACCCAAGTTTTGAAGATTTTTGATGTTGTCACTCGAGCTCCAACACCGTTATCTGCAGCCATCAGGTCGTATCAGCTTCTGGAAGATGGATACTATACATGTATATCTTTTGATTTCGAGATGTAGATCTGTTATGTATTGCTCATGGCTACACTCTATATAGTTATATGACATGGATTTGTAGTGTATTTGATTGGAAACCATGATTTTAGTTTATTTCGGGCATGGGTATGCCCGCCTCGGTGAAACAATTGTTATTTTGAAGATGGCACCTCCCGAATTCTGGTTCCTGGGCTCACTGGTTCAGTATGTTGGTAAAGATTGCTAATGTATTTTGGCCATCAGATGCTCTTCTGACCTCACGCATTAGGGGGCATCTGTTATAACCCTAATTTGCACAATACATGCTAACTTGGCATCAGGCCATCTCATAGCCCTTCTTTGCCAAGACATCACTGAACAACTCTTCTTAAAACCCCCATTTTTTAAGGCCCACGTGCCCTGATCCATTACTGCATGCATGTACACGCTAGCTAACCCACTACATCCCGTGTGTACCTACAAAAGCACGAAAAAAGGAAATTTGTTGATGGAACACACAGATTTGGGAAAGTTAACTAAAACTTTCGACCATGCATGGTAGGTCACTCGACCAAATACCTAGCTCCTTCTAGCCTATAAAAGAAGGGGTAGGGGTCCCATTTGAAAGGAGGAAAATCATAGTAGAGAAATTATACCCAAATTGGAATTCCCTTTGTCCCAACCTTTAGCCATCCTTGTTCAAAGAGAATTATAGAGCAAAGCAGTTGGAAGACAGTGAAGAGGATCCCAGGACCAGTTTCGAGGAGCATTGTCGGCCACATATTGTAAGTTTACTTTTGTAAAGATTAATATAAAAAGGAATACTTTTCCCGTCCCACCATATCATGTGTTCAAGTTGAATGTTTATTTTATGATATTGTCACACCTAAACCATCAATTAGTATATGAAATGCATGTTCGTAGCTCTCTGTTTGTTCATGTGTGAATGCAGGTCAGCGTTGGGAGGAGGCTTGCAATCAAAGAGTGAGTGAAAGCAAAGGGATCGACATCGAACGAAGGACTTAAGGTAGAGTTATCTAATCTTGTTTATACCTTTGTATTGCATGTGTGTGGGGTTTTGTGTGGGGAGAATAGGAGAAAGTAGAGACCTTTTGAATGGTCATTTTTTCTGCATGCATGATCAAAGCCCTTAAATGCTAAGTCCGTAGGGGAGATTTACCCAACAACAGGCCTCCACCACTTCAATCCTCCACCAAAGGAAAGCTCATAATAGAGAAGCAATGAGGTTCTCAATCAATAAGGGAAGAGATTGGGGGCTGAACAATTTTTTCATACTTAAAGGACAAAGGGATGCATACTCAATATGAAGTAAAAAATTTCTCCAGAGTAACTTTTCTCTCAAAGTTGAATTCTTTCTCCTCTTTTCCATAGCTTGGAATTGGCCCATTTATAGCCTTCAAATGGAACTGAAGGGACGAGTCGAAACATTTCCAGTATATGGAAGGCCAAGGATCAAAGATCTCATGTCGTGACATGGAAAGCCGACATTTAATTTTCATTTTTTTGGCACAAATCCTGATGTACGCGAGTTGTAGTGGAGAAGCCTACGTATATGCTTGATGTATAGTAGGCAAGGTGTGTACATGTGGAATTTTTTTTTTTTTAGCTTTGTATTTTACAAATGGGGATGATAAGTCTGCATAGGGAAATGGAAAAAGGCCCTCTGTGCAAGATTTCATAGGGTGAGACAAATATTGCTATAACAGATGCTCCCTAATGTATGAGGTCAGAGGAGTATCTACGATGGACGAAATACATTATAAACAACCTAGAAGTGGAGTGATGGGGAACCAGTTGGATGAACTAGTTGCTTATTACGTTCTATATTGACTTTGCATACATGGATGCCAATGAAATTACACTGCAGATCCATGTGAAAATATACCAAACAAGTGTCTGTGGCCATGAATAGGCAAATGAAAATGCGGTTACATGCCAATAATTGTCATAGTCACAAACAAGGCCCAGTAAAACCAGTCTCAAAACCAATCTAAAGATATCTATATACAATGGAGTACAATCTGATCTCCCATGATCACTGAAGTCATACAGGTACTAGTCCAATGAAAAGGAAGAAACAACTCAGGAAAGCTGCGGCCACATAGTGATGTCTTCAAGTATTCTACACAATTCGCCAAGGGTGCAAGTCTACATCATGTGAATAAAGGAGTTGAGGTCAAACATAATGAGACATCGTTTGATTACCGGTCATTGAGGTATACCATTAACAAACGTGAGACAACCTACCGATAATTAAAGTAGGTATCAAGGCACCAAGTACATTCTTACAAGTGTGAATAAAAGAGTCGGTGTTGAACACCTAAAGAATCCGTCAATCAGGAGACATTCATGTATTCCCAACTGTCGATGGCGAAAGGGCCTACCACTGATGACTGCAAGCCTCATGGTACTCATAAGACTCTAGGTCCGGTTTCTAGAATAAATGGGTTGAATTCGATGGAAGGAGACCCACTGAAAGGAGATCATTGAGGCATCTCTCATCAGTCAGAATGAGGTACAAAGTAGGAGCTTCATGATTTGGTGGAAATTGGACGAAGAACATGTTCACGAACCAATGACCTTGTGCGTCTTTTGCATGTGCCAAGTGCAAGCGGTACATGAAAAAGACCCTTTGAATAACAGCCAATGATGAAAATTGTTGGCAAAGGTGAGGAAACCACCAATAATAATAATGGCATCCAAGACACTGGATGAATCCCAATGTGTGAATAGATGTCTTGTCATTGAACACAAGGGAAACCACCATTCAACAACCAATGATGGAGTGTTGACTGTTGGGTTCAAGGTTACCTGCCAATGATGAAAGTAGGGCCAAGGTGAACGATAAGACTACAATATCATGTGATTTTGAGACAAACTGAGGGTATGGACGACATTAAAGGTCAAGAGTTCTGAGGAGTGGCCGACACAGGTTGATAGACTTCCTTTGAACAAGAGCATGAGACATATGGAGGACTACAACAACATAGACCCAATGATGAAACCGTCAGATACAGGAGGCATCAATGAAATTATCTATAGGGACTGGAAGAGTAACCAATTGGTAGAGAAGACTCTGTAACGAGCTTAGCTTCCTAAGGCCATGCTAATCCCAAAATTATGATGACGAATGGACTCAATAACTTTGTGCTCTATTCAAAGGCGACATGACTGCTGCCAATATAAGATAATACTCCCTTCATGCCCGTGTTTTTTTGTTTTTTCATAGACAAATGAATGATATGATACAGAGGAGGAAATGAGTGTCGCAAGTAAGCAAAACTAGTTCCAGTAGTGGAACATACCTATGCTCAATGCAAGGAGATGCATGCAGGAGATGGACACTTGGGGGAATGTTCCCTCCTAGGTATAGGGTGTCAAATTGCGAAGGATAAAAACAAGGCTTTGCTTGGTTGAGGTTGCAAAAATGCTGACGCAAACAATTTATAACACAAAGCGAGAACCGGCTATAGGCTCAATACTGCAAGAAAGGGCATGAGATGCAATCACAACTTAATGCCAATTTTTTTTTTTTTTTATGTCTTTTAGTCTACTTGGTGTGAAAAAGGCATAAACTTGTGCCAAATAGATGTCTTCTCAAATCCAATTTATGAGTGTGAAAGAGACAAGTTCACTCGGCAATCTTTTCGCTTTTTGAAAAAGAGTTGGAAGAGATCTTAACTAAGACTCACGACCTTTCAAGTCCAATTTAACGAGTGTGAAAGGGACAAATAACTCGGAAATATTTTCACTTTTTAAAGACGAGTTGGAAAAGAGCCTAAATTAAACTCGTTTGTGAGTCCTCGGGGTATGAGGCAACATGTTTATGAGAGAGAAATGAGGCTCAACATAAAGTCATGTACTAGATATGAGGGACTCCCGGTCCTATGGAAAAACTATGCACGGGAACCAAATGCAATAGACAATATAACTAGGGCACCCATGTTTGGTAAGTCTCTACCACTTGATAACGACACTACTTATAGCAGATGGAAGGTTTTGTGTCGCAACAAATGGGTTTGTACCTAAGGCATAAAAAGTGACAGTTATAGGATAATGCGAAAAAGCATGGTGGAATGGATACCTATCCTATATGTTGGGTAATGAAAATACCTGGCCGTGGTGACAAACGACCAACATCACGTTGAAATCCACAATAATCCCTAGTGAAAACTACAAAAACCAACTCAATCCACCCTTGTATTAGTCCATTAGGTGAAAAAATGGCTCAAAACTATAGAAACTGGGTAAAAATTGTTTATAAATAGTAACAAAACAAAAAATTACTATACCATTTTGAGTTTTTACCCAAATAGTGCAAATTGGACCAAAATAGCTCCGAGATTCAAACGACGATTGTAGGAGAGTCAGGAAACGAAACCAGAAACCGTTTGGACCAGGTAAATATTCTTCTCTTCTTCTTCATTTCCAGTGGATTAAATTTTTAAATTAGGTTCCAAACTTTTAGTAATTGAGGGCGTAAAATGTGAAATTAGATGTACATGGGTTGTCTCCTATCAGGTCATGTATATGATGAGCTATAAATGCCTGTGAAAACTGTAGGGCGCATATAGCCAGCCCTATACACGACTGTAAGTGAAGAATCTCACGTACGGGCACACAATCAATGAATTTTAAGGATGCTAACTCAAATTTTGGCTTTCTTTTGGCATGATGTTTCTTGAATGGAGAGAAAGAGAGCATGAGAAGGTCGATAATGCTGTGGATTGAGATCAGGGAGCCCAAATGGTCTTAAAGAGATGTGGCTTATATAAATTTTTGGCACTCAAAGGAATGAGGGCCCAGGTGAGGTTGCTTGAGATGCTTGTGGGTTACTGGGACCCTGAGAGTGAAAGCTTCATCCTCGATTAACAACCATTGAGGATTGAAGTAGAGGATATCTACTTTTTGACTAGATTATCAAGTCGAGGAGAGGTTGTAAAAATCAAATCATGGGGAGCAGGGAAAGGAATGAAAATAGAGGAGTACATCGACGCCCACTGTGTAGCAGGTACTCCTAAGGTAGGGAGTCAACTCCCTATCCGGGCGATAAACAATATCAACCTGAAGATTGTTGTGCTTGTATTGACCATGATCACAAGTTCGGACTCATTGCACCAGGCATCGAGGCCGCTCATGTTCTATGCAGTGTAGTGTATGAGACCCACAGTATATGACTGGTGTACCTCACTACTGGAAAATATGAAGAGCCAGTTGATAGAGTGCAAACAAGGGAGTAAGAGGAATTTTGGGTTTGCCTCTATCTTATGCAGTTTCTTCTTCGAGTGGGTTCTAGGCTTGGGACCTAGAGTCGAGATTATTCCTAGAGGACCTCGCAATCCATCCATGGCACGGTGGACTAAGGTAATGAGGCGGCAAGGGGGAGGTAGGGTGACGACACCCTAAAATGAGGATTTCTTCTACTGGTGGCAGTGACAGCTCATTGCCCTAGATGACTATCCCTATGCAGGGTTAGACTTCCGAGGAGATCCGGACATGCCACTCCCACCAGGGACCGCCTACAGCAACATAGGTATGTCAAATGTTTTTAAATATTTCATTTTTTTTGTATTTTTGTATAATAGAGAAAAAATATTTTTGGATGGTGCTTAAGTATTAACTAGATACTTGTGTAACGCAGACATGGGTCCGCGACGACCGAAAGGGTTTCCTCGACATCGATGGAGGAACCGAGGAGGCGAGGCGGGGGGAGGAGAAGCCAAGATATTCCTACAAAATGTGTAGGGCAACCTGTCTCGTTTGACTCAGAGGATTCCCATGGTTCAAGTAGAGGATCTACCTGAAGACATGCAACGACAGGTGGTTTGTGTTCCCAGAGCTTGGGTATGACTCTTTTGGCATCTCGCAAACACTGTAGTTTGTTACCATGACACACATCTGACACCACAGGCTTAGATGTCGTGGATATTGTAGTACCAGTTGTATATTTGTATTGAGGGTATTAGCCCCAATTTTGTACTATAAACACCATATTTTTTGGAATATATAAAAAAAAGATCTTCAACTTTACTTATATTTTACAATGTGTACATTGATGATGTGGTTTTCTTTGCTTTTAATTATGTGAAAAATGCCAATCTAAAACGAAATTAGCATAAGCATCGAATACATGATTAGAACTCTTAGGAATGTGATAATATGTAATAAAAGAAAATTGTCATTCTAAAAGACGTACCCATAGGAATCGTTAGAGTAAAGTAGGTTCATGCATGCGGTAACTGTCGTTCAACTGACATACTACTAATTGGGAATCCAGGCGAACCTCTAAAGAGCTAATACCATGTGAGATAGCATCCGCAAAAGTTCTATAATGACACTATATTCGGCCATATTGTTCATGGATGGCCCTAGGCATACGCCACCCGAAGACACTAGTAGACCCTCGGGTGAGTAAACCACCCAAGCGGCGGAAGCCAAGTTCCGTGTATGACGACTGGCTCCATTTGCGAATCCTAGGTAGACTGAAGACTCTGTTGACATTTTCCAACTAAGGGAAAACTCGATAAGCAAGTTGAAGATGAAAATAAAGGGAAAAGATATATACACTAAATTACATTAGTATACAAAGAGTTTCGCCCGAGCTTGGGGCTCAGGCATAATATCTTTTCAAGTAGAGCCCATTTCTAGGCTCGGCCAACATATTCCCTTCATAATATTGTAACTCATGGGCTCCTTTTTCTAGAACATGTCACACAATATAAGGACCATGCCACATGGGTTTAAACTTTTCTTCCCCCAGTGGTTCTTTGGATTGATCATACAAGAGGACCAAGTCACCCTCAGTGTACAACCGAGGATAGACAGACTTATCGTACTGGACCTTGACATGTATTTTGTTTGCCTCGATAGTCGTAGAGGCATCTCGACGCTGCTCGTCGAGACTCTCTAGGTGTACAAGGCGTCGCTCGAGATCAGAAGTGTCAGGTAGGAGCACAACTGCCAACTAAAGAGAAGATATTTCACATTCAATAGGTAAAATCGACTCCACACCATGTACTAACTGGAAAGGGGAAAAATCGGTGGCAGTCTTGATTGAGGTTTGGTATGCCCAGAGTGCGGGATATAGCATGATGTGCCAGTTGAACATACTCTGACTGACATTTCTTTGCAAAATGGTCTTGAGAGACTTGTTGACAAACCTCTACTTGTCCATTTTCCTAGGGGTCATAAGGAGAAGAATGACCATGTCTAAACCCTAGCTTAGATGCTAGTTCTTCCATCATTTTGTTCTGAAAGTGACTGCCATGATCAGTGACAATATCACTTGGGATACCAAACCAGGCGATAATTTGATTGAATACAAAGAAGTTTGTAGTCTTCCCATCGGATTTAATTGTAGGCATGGCCTCGGCCCACTTATTGAAGTAGTCGACGACCACGATAATGTGATGATGCCCCCCAACCGAAGTTGGGTTGGAATCCACGAAGTCCACACCCCACTCGGTGAAGGGACCGACGGTAATGACTGGTTGAAGAGGGGTTGGATGCGATCTCATTTTCCGAGTGAACACCTGGCAGGGGTGACACTTCTTAACCACTTCAATACAATCTTTAAAGATAGTAGGCCAGAAATAACTGGCTCGCAAATTTTTTTGGGTTGTCACAATCCTGGATAGGTGACCACCACAATCCCCACTATGGCAATCATTTAGGACTGACTTGGCTTCTCCATGAGTTAAAAAACTATGCAAGATATTGTCTATTCCTCGGCGATACAAAGTGTCACCGACGATAGTATATTTCTTAGCTTGGTATCGTATACGTCGTTGGTCATCTTGCGAGATATGCTGAGGGAACTTCAAGGTTTGAAGATAGAGAACAATGTCTCCATACCAGGGGTCAAACGACGACACAAGAAAAATGTGTTCGTCTGCAAACGAATAAACATGAATGACATCCTCATCTAATCGTGAAAAATCATATATTAACTCCATGAAGACTAGTGATTTCTTGGATTTTGCAAAAGCGAAATCAAGATCAAACTCTGGTAAAATGACAATCCATTTATTATATTTCCCCCCTATTATATGTGTGGTAAGGATGTATTGAAATGGATTGACATCGGCAACCACAGTAGTCTTGCAAAGAAATATATAATGATGCAAATGTTGGACTGCATGAATGACATCCAGAGATATCTTTTCAATGTGAGAATAATTAAGCTCAGGACCGACTAACTTTCGACTAAGATAGTAGATGACATGCTCGCGGAGCTCATCATCCTCCTGAACTAGAACCATACCAATCATCTCCTCGGACGCGACAATATAAAAAAACTAATCCCTACTATAGTTAGGAGACTTCAGCAGAAGCGTTGATACCAAGGCTTTATTCAAAGCATCGAAGGACTCTTGGGCTCGCTCATCCCATATAAAAGGGGTGTCCTTCTTCAAAAGATGCATGAAACCCTTAGTGATATTGGCATAATTCACTATAAACCGACAAAAAAAGTTATCTTTCCCCTGCAAACCTTGAATTTGTCTAATTGTGTGCGGGGGAAGCAATCAAAGTATTGCCTCAACCTTTAGTGGATATACCATGATCTCAGCCTCAGAAACTAGAAATCTCAAAATACGACCAGATTTAACGCAAAAGATGCTCTTGTGAGGGTTCAACTAGATTCTATAGTAACGACATATTTCAAAAACAATTTGAAGGTGTATAGCATGATCCGCTCTCTTGCGAGAGTGAGCAGCAAGATCATCAAGGTAAGCTTCGACTATGTGTTTAAGATCGTGAAAAGCGAAAGTCATGGCATGTTGAAAGGTTGCCCTGACGTTTTTAAGGCCGAAAGGCATTTTTCGGTATGCAAAAGTACCCCAAGGACAAATAAATGTCGTCTTGTGTTTATCCTCAGGTTTAATTTTAATTTGGTTATACCCTGAAAATTGGTCCATAAAATAAAATACTTTGCTTCCCGCACACTCGTCGAGAATCTGATTGATGAAAGTTGTCGGGAAGTTGTATTTAGGACAGGCCTTGTTCAGGTCACGAAAGTCCATACATAGACAGATATTTCCTTGCTTCTTATTCACAGGAACGGGGTTGGATACTGATTCAGTCAAGGGAACCAGCTATATGAAGCCATGATTAAGTAGCTTCTCCACCTCTGCCTTAATAGAAGGGGCCTTTCGGGGATTGACAGCTCTAAGACGTTGCCGAACAGGTTTAGCATCCGAATAAGTTCTAATCTCATGTTCGACAATACAAGGGTCGATTATTGGCATCTCTTCATATGACCAAGCAAATACATCTCAGAATTCCTTGAAGAGTTCGGTGTAGATCATGATTTCTTCTGGCGAACAATCCGCACCGATATTTACGTTTTCAACCTTGCCAGGGGTACGAGAGATATCGATCGTGACGGTAGGAGAAATACTCATCATATTTCCCTCGACATAAATGTCATGCGTATCAAGTGGAGCTACGCCGTGACCGACTATCTCACTCAAAGTATATCAAAAGTCATCTTGTTCGATTCTTTCAAGCTCTGGGAGAAAATAAGAGTGGTGATGCATATCATCCCAAGGTTTGTTGGAACCATTCATGGCTTCGATGATAGCTTCATCTGAAGTCAAAGTCTCATCAAGGCAATCATGTGAATAAGACAACGAAGTGGCCCACACGGGCCTAAGAACGAGATCCTCCTCATCCGTCGGTAAGGTAACAGGATCAGGATCGGCGGAAGAGTGAAGAACATCTTGATACACAATCTCCATTGTCGATAGTGGCATGGCCATTCCAGCATGCAACTGACCTTCAAAAGACGAATTCGGGGAAGGTAGGGTCCATGAATCACTAAAATAGTAAGTGTGGAAAGGAATGGACCTCCCAGTCAAAACAAGCCTAGTGGACATGGCGTAAACGTGGTGAATCAGTGTCATGAAGTCGAAAGTACCAATAATGGAAGAATACATTCTGACACTGATATTCTCAGTTTTCGGTTGAGAATTTTTGATCACAGGGATCGACAGACCAATAGATGCATTAGGACTAGACTACGCAAAGGATAACTGGTCAATCGTCACGATCTTCCCTTCATGAGGAAAACAAAGAGTATGGAAGACGGACAATAGCATAGGTCCAATTGTGTCCTAGTAACAACCATATGACGACGACCATATCATAGGTCCAATTGTGTCCTAGTAACAAGTTATAATCAAGAGGTTCATCAACTACCTCTACTTCCACCTCTACCGTCTTCCCACCTAATTGGACTGTGTTATCCCCGATATCTAGGGATAACTAGGAGATCATGTCTCAAGGCCCACATGGTCCTAGACATGGAGTACTGAGAGTGAGATTGACTTGAGCATGGCCCTGGAGGGCCCATCTTTCTTCTTCTCAGCTAGACTTGTCCTGTCAGCAGTAGCAGCTTCCATCAATACCGGCCTGGGCTTGCATCAGAGAGGATTCTTGCTCCATGAGGTAATTGGTCTGAGGTATCATGGTATGTGTCATATTTGATCGTTATAACCTTCTTATATATGCATTAGGTTCCTTTCATTTCGGATGACTTCTTGGATCTTACACTAATCCACTTGACCATTGTTGGGGTGATTGATGGGGCAACCTAGCAAGCTGGTATTCATAGGTTTTGGTTAGCCACCAAGGAAGATTT
>JASDQU010291632.1:0-14387 GCA_032191745.1 Picea mariana | reverse complement strand
TATATTTCATGTTAATAGGAATGTGTGTGTGTGTGTTCATATCCCTAATAACATGTCTGCTCTTTAGGAATGTGTATGCGTTCCTAAAGCATGCATGATAATTTTATTTCAACTTTTTTTAGGAAGGTACACATGTTTCTCAAGAACACATCTGCGTTCTTGAGAACGTGCACACATTCTTGAGAATGCGCACATGTTCTTGGGAACGTGCCTATGTGTCTTGCTAAGTGGAGGTTCAGAGTTTGTCGAACCTATCACACCAGGAACATGTCTGTTCCTAGAAATGTGCATGCGTTCCTGTGAGTGTGCATTCCTACGAACCTGGTTGCCAATTTATCGTCCACCAACTCCATGCACTCACCCTAATATAGATATATGAAATAATTTTATGTATTCATGATGTTCTCATGATGTGCACTACCAAATCCACTTTAAACATCTCAATTACAAGTATTAAAATTAAAATAAATAAGTAAAAAATCATAGGTTGTATTATATCATAAGAAATGAAAATATTATTAAACTTAAAAAATAATGTAACATTGTAACTTTTTCATAATTATTAAAGTTATAAATACAAGGAATTTAAAAAAATTAACCAATTTAACCTGATCTGCTCCTTTTTTTTTACTTTGGCATAGAGTCGGGGTAAACCAGATTTTGTAGAAAGTCGAGGCTTTTTCAATAGCTTGCTCATTTAATATCTCACATGTCACTTGCGGGAATTGAACCTAGGTGGAGGGAAACACCACTCGACAAAAACCACTCAGGATAAACCCAATTAACATAACCTAATCTGCTCTTATTTGGAGAACCAAGCAAATTCAAAATCCCATCCATTTTAGAAATGCAAGCAAAAAAAAATTATTGTTTTTGAAACTTTGGTTTTAGCATTATATTTTAGTTTCTTCTTTCAACTTTTGAAGGTGTAGACTTTAAAATGTGGAATTTATAGTTTATTAGAATGATTAATTTTATAAATGAGATGATTAAAAAACACTTATACTAATAAATTATAACTATCCTTATAAAAATCTCCACTATTCTATTCCTTATGCTTAATTAAATTACAAACTCAAAAATAAACATAGAGATGGAAGATGCTAAAACTAAAGACCTGGAAAATACTTTGATTTTAAATGTGAATAAGATAAAATATCTTGGTGGCAAAAAATAATAGCAATTAAAATATATATAACAAAACTAAAGTATATATTAATATACATTTTTAAAAGACTTGATGGTTTATATAAAGTAAAGAATAAATATTAGATTTTTTAATTTTTCCATTCGTAATACAATCGAGCACTTTGAAACAATTTTTTTTTTACGGTTCTAATTAATTTAATCTGAACATGACCTTATAGTTGTTAGCTCTGTATGTTAAATTATCATAAGTCCATGTCAATCGCGTAGTTGTAAAAATTCAAGTCCATCGATATTTAGCTTCCAATCATTTACAGTAGTGTTGCCCATCATTGTTGCAACTATTACACCACCATATTTCTTCAGCAATGTTTAAGGACAACAAGATTTATGTGTTTAAAACCTACTTGTGTAATACCTACTTCCCCGACTTTGGTGGATACTAGATCATACAAAGTCGAATTCAACAACAATAAATTTAGCACATTATAATTCAAACTACAGTATTGAAAACATTGCATCAGTGGAGAAAAAATCACAACATCTCACAAATTATTAACCTCAATTCCAACCCAAAGTAATTTTCCATCACAAGCCTTAACTGCAAACCAAAGCAATATCTTTGCATCAGAGAAGATGACAACTATTTGTAACTCACCTCTCTAAGTTCAATATTTTGAATCTAAAGAAGGGATGGAAACTTTTTGTAAGCCACCTCTCTATCGTTATCTCAATCAATATTTCAAGCTACATATAAGTTAATTTGAACGTGGCCAAAGACCTGACAAAGGAGGTAATTTTTATATTGCGCCAACAACTAATAGGAATCGATCCATTGCATTCTTGGCAAGCTATTGTTTAGTCTTTGAGGGTGATTTTGTAGATCTCAAAATTGATGATCGGTAACTTCATTGAAGGCATTATTTTAAGGGGTGTTTCCCCTCGGGGTTTCATTGTCTGTCAATACCCATTGGCATTAGGCCACATGTTTCTTTTAATTTAATCTGCCATGTGTAATTTTTCATCCACCGCCTAAGTTCCCTATTACTGCCTTCCCCCATACGTTACAATAGAGTGTAATTTTTTATCCACCACTTAAGTTCCTTGTTCTTGCCTTCACCCATAAGATACAACAGGGTGTAATTTTTTGTCCACCGCGTCGATGCCTTGTTCCTTCCTTCACCCATACACTACAACACGACTTTAGCAAATCATATAAGAAGAAACCATCAATTTTGTGAAATGGTTTCTATAACATCCTGCTTCACTGAGCACATGTATCGACTTATTCTTTAAGGACACTTGTGTGCAAGTGATCCGGTTATGGTACATTGTTATTTCACTGCGATTATGGATTTTACATGATAATGTTGATATGTTGTGATTTATTATTATTTGATATATATGTATTGACAAATGATATTGACGAGTTTACTTGAGTGTGTAGGAAACGTGACAAATTATGGATGTTGATGGCATCAATGGACCTCCTTGGACTTTGGATTGAGTCAGGAAGTGGATTTTTTTTTGTTTGAGTATTTCATTTTATGCATATGTTTCATATGATTGATTTAGTATGATTATGTATATATATCAATGACAGTGTTTTTTCAATGGATGTAGGTTGATGATGCTTGCTAATCTGACTCACATAAAGAGTAAAGGGGCCAGGCACAGAAACCAGATATTGAGGGAGAGACGTGGCAGCGTCCATGTCACAGCGTACTAGCACTCCCACCGTGGCTCAAATTGTAGGTTAACGATTACCTAGTTCGAGAGGTCCACTATGTCGTGAGGGTGGACTGAGACAATCGCTCACGAATATTTCTAGGGGGTGCGCAATAAGGCAGAGTCCTTATTCTTTAGAAGCCCTTAGTCTCTCACAAGGTCGACCGAGTGGAGTGTTGATTACAAGGGTTGGACGAACTACCAAAACCAGTCAAAGGCGAGTGGCACCCTTGGAGCATAGAGGTGCGTCTTGAAGGGCACGTCGCGTAAATTAAAAACTTGAGTCAATAAATCTAGGTGGCCTAGAAAACAGTAAATTAAATTGACCTAGTCAGATTAAAATAATTAATTAAGAAGTGAATCTATAAATTATAAATCCCAATAAAAGTCAAAACTGAAGTCTAAGTTTTAGTTAGGAGACTAAAGTAAATTTATTAATTAAATTAAAAGAAATGAGACAAATCAAATTAAGACTTAAAATAGTGAGAAAATCTAAAGATGTGATAAAATTCACATGCTTGCATGAAATTAATAATTTGGATTTTTAAATTAGAAGAAATAATAATAGGAGAGAATAGGAGAACACTTGGAAAATAATCTTGAGACAACCTACCACTAGCCTAGCTATAAGAAGACTCATAATCAAACTCTAACTAAGATCTAGTTAGGAGACACTCATTTAATAAGAATATGGGGAATAAAGGAACAACTAATAGAGAAAATAAGAACACATGGGAGTTTGTGAGGGAATTGGAATTTTTAATTAAAATAAAAACTTGTAATTACTTGCGTAACTTGGGGAGAGAGTGACAAGTGTGTGAGTGAATAATCCTAATTTATTTAAAAACGTAATCTACAACCCCAAAACTCATTCGATTGTCACTGCTAGTAAAAATGTTTGAACGATTATCTACAGCTATAGATATAGTCAGACTTATAGAATTTTTATTCATGCTCGGTTAAACCTACTGCCCATTTCTTTTTTGTAAATTCGTATGCCTCTGAGTCTATAGCTAAATTTTCTGGAATGAATTTTTTGTGAGGACTCTCAAATCTCGTACTTGGATTTCAAGTTTACCTTAATAAAATAATATCGGATGAGTTTCGATTCTCTTTTTAAAATGATATGTAAATAGTATTAAAATCTGAATACATTCCAAAAGATGGTTGATATTCTTTAATTCTCTTGAATGGATTTGTAAGTAGTTTTACCTTCAATTTAAGCATTGATTTTTATAGTTATAAAAGGAATATGTAATAAAAGGTAACTCTAGAATTTGTATGTATTACTTAAAGAAGATTTGATCTCTTGTGATTCCTTATAAATGAGTATGTAATTTAGCCCTTGGAATCTTATTATAGAATTTGTATGTATTACTTAAAGAAGATTTGATCTCTTGTGATTCCTTATAAATGAGTATGTAATTTAGCCCTTGGAATCTTATTATATTGTTTAATAAGATTTGGACTTTTTTAATTCTTATAAAGGATTTTTAAGCTTTCATCCAACTGTACATAGGGAGAATCAAAACTTGGTTAAGCTAATGCTAATGCTCCACTGGTCCTTGTAATATCCTAGTGGGCTATCACATGAAGTGCTTACACTAACACTCACCTTACTTTTTATATGTCATATTACCTAGTAAAGGTTTCCACAATTATGGTGTGGTAAGATATTGTTAGAGCAAACAATAAGGGAAGGTAGAGGAAAATTTTGATATTGTGTACTTGGTAAATCATATTTTTAGGGTTGCTCAATGATAATAGGTGAATTGTATACCTTCTTATCATAGTTTCCATATATATGTGATATGATGAGTAGATAATGAAAGTCTCAAGTAGTAAGGTTGATGGGAATAATGATGATTAGATTTTGACTTCTATCTGATACTAAGATTGTACTTATGCTTATGTGGTTCTTATTAATATTATATAATATCCTCGTACTCATTTGCACTTAATTATTGCTTGAAGTTTTATTAAGCAAGGTATTTTATTCTATTGCACCATGAAGAAATGATGGTTAAATATGGTTGATAAATCTAGTTGAATTTAATCTTATGATTGGTTTAATGGGATTTAGATACCTCCTTGTTCCTCACAACAATCGCCAGTCCTGAGACCTTAAATGGTCAAAATCAATTGGATGAATCTTGGACTTGAGTGTGCTTATGTGTCTTTGAGGTCCTAACCATGCAGGATAGGTTGGGCAGGTAGTTTCCTCTTGTTATCCTTATAAGATCGATTGATTGAATAATAGTGGTGTTCCTTCAATTGATTGTAAGTGAAATGGATTGTACAATTATTAATCTGTGTGGTGACGCTTGTCTTTTGTAGTAATGTTTGTTTTAAAAAAAAAAAATATTTCCTCTTTGTACTCACTATTTTTTGTCGTAATGGAGGGATTGTTATAGTTTCAGTGGGGGGCTAATTGACTATTTGCATCTGCGGGATCGACCATCGACACTCCCTCATTTGTGGTTTTTAATTTTTTGTTGTCGCTTCCCAAAAATTATAATCACTAGGGTCAGGTCTTGATAGGAATTGCAATATCTTGCATTCTTTTGGAAATTCTATATCATTGTCTCAGGTCTTGATAGGGATTGCAACAACTTGCTTTCTTTTGGCATGGTTTCAAATATGGTTATATATTTTTATGGAAATTATATTTATAGGTCCTTAGCTTATCGACCGAGAAGGAAATAAATACAAACTTATTTCTCATGGTTTCACATACGTAGCACTCCTTGTTTCCAATATTCACCGGCATTATTCTGGTATGTTGCTAAGTGCTCTTCAGTTTGTTCAACTCACTCTTTTCAATATTTTCTCTGTTTTCTTTTCACCTTTTTCAATAGTTTATCTGTTTTCCTTTTTGGTTCCATGGTTTGCTTTTATGTTCTTTGTGATCTTATTAGATAATTTTGCATGGCGAATGTTGTATCATATATCTGTTATTTTCTGCCTTATTTTTTTGTTTTATTCATCTTTAGTTTCTTCAAACATTTGGACTCTACATGACGATGTAAAAAATTTATGTAGGTCTTTTTGTTTTGCAGACTTTAAATGATGTGATAATGGGTGTCATATTTTATGGATTTCAATGCTACCTGCAGATCAATCTTGATAATTTAACTTCTTCCCTTTCAAACTTGTGTATTTTCCAAGGCCAACTACTAACAATTTAGATATTTAACTTCTTCCCTTCAAACTTGTGTATTTTTCAAGGCCAACTACTAACAATTTAGAGTTTTCATGCAAGTGAGATGAGTAGTCTTGATCCTATAGAGAATTTAAGAGTAACAACATTGGTTTTGATGAACACTAGACCTCGACATTGCCAAATTTATCATAAAATATATTTGTGTACCCATAGTTGGAATACCTACCATGATTTTTGTTTTTTACATTGTAAGTGAGTTTAAATGTACATGTAGTTTGAGGGATTTGAAGAAATCCAAGAGTCGAAAGCCTTATGGAAACCATTTTGGATTTTTACATGTTGGAATGTCCATGGAGAATTTGGATGATCCTTTGGACTTCATAAGTAGGGATAAAAATATTTTCAATAGAATTTCAATGTTGATAACCAATAAAGCATCTTAAAGGATAACCAATAAAGCATCTTAAAGGACCAAAGGTATGTAACAACTAATTTCGTGAGATAGAGGAGTTGGGTCGAAAACAAATTATTCCTTTTGGAATTTGAAACAAGAGACCTCCACCAAATATCATTAAGATAGCCTCTCATGCACGACGCTCACAATTACAATGTGGTGGTTCAAAAAAAAAGATATAACATTGGCAGGCCTCCTATGAAAAACTTTTCTTCTCGGTATCTGGTGTTCCTTAAGTCAGTGTTGTTAGCACCTTCCTTTCTTTATAATGTCTTCTTGGATCTCAACATGGAAACTTCATTCGACAATGCTCTTACCAACTTCCTTATATGAAAGCACTTGTTTTGAAGGATATGTAGATTCAACCCTTCTCTCAGATTGCTTTGAGATTTGTTCCAAATAAATTAAAAATGACTGCAATATAACTAGAGGATTTTTAATAGTGGTTTGATCTTTCCAGGTAGATTGTTTGATTGTCATTAATAATGATATATGTAATATCTGAATTTAGGCATTGTGATGGAACAATGATATATCATTCATCGTTGTTATATTTGTTCTCTTGACAGAGAAGGATATAATTTCCTATTTAAAAAAAAGGTTTTTCTCTTGACAGTGATGGATATAGTCTCCTATTTAAAAAAAAAACATAGTTTCTGCTTATTGACAAAAAGTTACAGGACCAAGTTTCAATTTTTTTTATTGAGCCTTAGTTTACTCCAACTTGCCTTATTTTATTTTACTCTAATTTGTTGCTCGCATATGTATTGTTTTACACATAATAATAAAATTAATAATAATTATATTAATATAAATACTATTGGATATATGTTCATAAGTATATTTTACATGTTATACTAAAAACATAATAATAATAATAATAATAATAATTTATTTTTAAGGTCACGGCCAAGCCAAACACCAAATTGGTGTATGAGACCTCCTCCGCCCAACAATTTTAGTGGTAATGTCTACGGAGGTATACATACCCTACCCCCTATGTATTTGAACTTGTGACCTCTTAGGAGGAAAAATATGTTCTTAACCATTAGGCCCACTCAAGCTGTATAAATTAAATATATTTTACAAAGATAATAATGCAATTAACTACAATTATATTAATATAAATATTGTTTGATATAATGTATATTTTACATATTATATTAAAAAATATCAATAAGTTACATATACAATCTATCCACATATACTAAATTAATATATAATTATTGATAATGATTAATTAATAAATAATATCAATATGATTATTGGTAGTCACTTATATTGAGTAATGTAATTATTGATAATAATCAATTATAAGTGATGTATAGTTATTACATAAATATAAAATCAAAACAATATCTTATTAAATTTTAGTTTTAATATATAAAATATTCACAACATTATAAGATATTTATAAATTTTAATCTATCTATTTAATCTATTTTTCTTTATAAGACTTAAATTGGTGTATGAAACCCCCTTTTCCCACTAATTTGAAGGAGGTATATATATCCTACTCCCCTTTGGAGTTGAACCTATAATCTTCAAGGAGAAAACACGTGTCTTATATATATATTAAAATGATAAAAATAATGTAAAATTTCTAATATTAAGTCAATAATATTAGTTTTTCTATATCAAACTAAAATATATAATAAAAATATAATTGCATTTATCATAAATAAAATTTATTGATGTTATAAATCAATAATCTTAACCATAAAGTATATACATTACTTACATGTGTTCAAATTCAGAGAGGGGTAGGATATGTATACCTTCCTACAAATTGGTACATGGAGGGGAGAGGATCTCTTCTCACACAAACAAGGAATTATTGACCATAAAATATATTGATTGTTTATATTTTATATTATAAAGAAAAATATATATAATAATTAATATTAATGTAATTATTGATAGTGATTAATTAATAAATAATATTAATATAATTATTGACAATTACTTATATTAATTAATTTGTAATTATGAATAATTGATAATCATTAATTATAAGTGGTGTATAGTTATTAAATAAACATAAAATCAAAATAATATCTTATTTTACTTTGGAATATAGATTGGGGAAACCCACCTGGCACTTCCTCTCATTTGGAGGATGGTATTTAGGGTAAACAGATTTTGTAGAAAGCCGATGCTTTTTCGATAGCTTTCTTGCTCATTTAAGAGCTCAACATGTCACTTGAGGTAATTGAACCTGGGTGGGGGGAAAAACACCCCTCAGCACAAACCACTCGAACTAAACCCAATTGACAAAAACAATATCTTATTAAATACTAGTTTTAATATATAGATTATTCACAACTATGTGTGTGTGTGTGTGTGTGTCAATTCTCTCTAGTTCAATCGGTTAAGATCTGGATTTCTTTTGCTAGGTGACATGAGTTCAATAACCTTACGATGATTTTAGTGGGGAGAACACACCCGGAAATCCATCCATCCATGTCCCGAGCACATTTCTAACAAACAAACAAAAAATATTTTCAAAATTATAAAAATAATGTAAAATTTCTAACATTAAGTTAATAATATTAGTTTTTCTATTTTAAATTAAAATATATAATAAATATATAAATATATTTCTCATAAATAAAATTTATTAATATTATAAATAAACATTCTTAACCATAAATAATAATATTTATAAATTTTAATAAATAAAAAAATATTATTATTCCCAAGAAAAACCTTTGGAATAGATTGAAAGAGATAAAAGTGTCTTTGAAGTTGAGGGTTGCTACAATAAGGTTGTATGATAAAGTTATTACCAAGTTTAAGAACACTGAGGGCCAGTCGAAAGAGATTAATTGCAACATTGGAGTCAAGCAAGGTTGTCCCTTGTTCCCTACCCTTTTTTGCATATACATTGACAAGTTAGAAGATTGCTTGGAAGAAGCAGGTTGTGTCAGCCCTACTCTCACTGGTATAGTCATAAATATTCTTCTTTATGCTGATGATATCGTTCTTATGGCAAGTCCCCATGATCTTGAAAACCAACTAAGAATCCTCAAGGATTTTTTGCTCCAATATGGGTATGACTGTTAATACTGACAAGACTAAAGTCATGATCATTAAATCCAATAAGATCATTTATTATACCTTCGTATATGAAAACAACAACTTGGAGGAAGTGACTTCATACAAATATCTTGGAATCGATATTCACCACAAGCTCAACTAGAAATATAGAATTGATAAAAGGATTATTGGGGGATGGAAAATGTATTATGGGATTGAAAACAATTGTAAATCAACTGATCTTTGGATATGGGATGAGAAGAAACTCCTCTTTGAGACTCTTGTTATGCTTGTTATTATTTATGGATGTGAAGTCCGGGGATGTAGATATCGCATGAATCCTGGAGAAAGATAGAGAAAATACAAAAGAATTGTATAACCTATATTTTCAAAATTAAAGGAAATATGCCCTATCTCATCCTCCTCTTAGAGGAAATCCTTTACCCCATTGAGAACATGGCTATGACTAGATACCTAATGTATAATAACAAGTTAAACAAAATGGAAGATAAGAGGTTTCCTAAAATTACTTGAAAATCCACTCGTAACCACCATCGACTCAAGCAACGATGGCATAAAGATTCTCAGTCTTGGCTAAGATATTGGGGAATCATGGAAGACATCATTTTGCAGAATAAGGATACTATTAAAAATATCATCAAATCAAAATTTAGGGAGAAAATGTGGTGTGATAAGGAGTTAGAGGAAAAAAGAAAATTAAAGTATTACAATGATGTAATCAACCCTAATCTAGAAGATCAAAATTATCTCTATGTTTTGACAAGTGTAAAAAAAAAATAAGCATTGCTAAGATAAGAACAAATTCTCATGAGCTTCATAGTGAAACTAGGGTTGGTCAATTCCTAAAACATCGTGGAATGAAAGAGTGTGTCACCTTTGTGACACTAAGAAGGTTGAATATGAAAAACAATTTCTCTTAGATTGTCCAACCTATNGATCAAAATTATCTCTATGTTTTGACAAGTGTAAAAAAAAAATAAACATTGCGAAGATAAGAACAAATTCTCACGAGCTTCATAGTGAAACTAGGGTTGGTCAATTCCTAAAACGCCGTGGAATGAAAGAGTGTGTCACCTTTGTGACACTAAGAAGGTTGAATATGAAAAACACTTTCTCTTAGATTGTCCAACCTATACCAAGATTAGATCTCAATTTCAAAATATTTGTCACACTACCGACCTTCCTAACCTTTTAACTCAACAAAACTAAGGTGATATTGGAAAGCTTCTTTTAATGCTTTTCGAGCATAGAAACAAATTTCTAAAGAATTGCAAATAATCCCCTACCCTATTGAGGTTCGATAGACCAATTCAGTCTCAGTGAATGTCAATCATATATATATATATATATATATATATAAATTTCTAACATTAAATTAATAATATTAGTTTTTCTATATTAAATTAAAATATATTTATATTTTGTCAAAGTTAGATTTCCCTGACTTATCCGGTGCATACATTTGAATTAGCAACCAAGTTCTACTATGACATCAACTTTGAGATCACCCAGTCAAATGTGGCCCATCCCATCTTCATTGTGTTTCCCAATATCTTGAAATCACTGAGGACTACTCAGAAAAAAATCCTACCTTAACGAAGTTGTGGCCTAAAGCCTTGAAAAATCCATAGAAGTTTTACATAGTTGGTGGAATCTGCTCTCCCTTGCAAAGGAAATGAAAATTGTGAGCAAATGCGTTGATGCAATCACTTCCAAGGCCTGCAGGGAACAAATGGAATCGAGCCTGTCGCATCTAGATTATAGCAGCTCAAACCATGCATCATCAAATATCCAACACATTTAAGTGCCAAATAATGCAGAAGAAGTTAATAAGTGGATAGTCTCGCTTTTTATTACTGGAAAAAATCCAAATCTATTAGTGATGAAATTTGAAAAATAGTTAATTTTTTTAATTAAATTTTTTTAAGAATTAGTAAAAAAATTTAATTAAATTTTTTAAGAATTAAGACAATTAGGCAACTCAATATTTATTATGCAAAAGTTTTAAATAAACTAATGATGTGCAAAAATACATATAAAAGTTGATGTGTGAGTCAAATATTTTGAGTGTGATTGAATATGTTTAGATGGATTTGCTCTAACGTGGTTTACTTTAGTTGACACTTACTCATAACTTGTTAGAATGGGAGAGTGTAGGTAAAGTGTGTTAATTATATAAATGATAAAGTTAAGTTTGAAAAAAACATATGGATGAGGATTCATGTGCATTTCTCATGTTGTATGATTGATCATTTGATGTGATTAGGTGTGATGTGGATGTTGACATGTGTATTTGAAGTTAATGTGTTCTTTATTATTAGTCGCATGTAGTGATTGTGATAGAGGATGTCTCTACATATGTATTGTTATGTGATTTATTGTGTGAACTTTACATATTAGTATAGGTTAAAATGTTATATAAGTTTTTTTCATAGAACAAGTGAGAAGATACGATTTTATTTTGGTTTAAATATAGTTTCTTTGGGAGAATTAGTTACATAAAAAGTATAGGAGTGGGATATATGTATAGCTATTATGAGCAACTAACACTTAAAACACTTTGTTTGTCTTCTCAACACCAACATATGGACATTCCAAGTGGGTTTCCTGCCACTTTATGGAGCTTCATGTCTTTCATGCTCTTCTGCATATTGTTATTTCTCCTTGGCGTTATCGAATGTAAGTGGGTTTTTGAAGCCTCCTTGGTGCATTTATTTATTTTTCAACCCTTCTTCATATTGTTATTTATCATCATTATTACTGTAGGTAAGTGGGTTTTTAAAGCCTCCTTGGTGAGTTTATTTATTTTCCTTTTCATATGCTGTAAAGTTTTTGAATATGCATGGATCTTACCTCTAGCCATAGCCATATATGAACTTTCAAAGTATCAAGTTTTGTTCAACTAGATTCAAAGATGGTTTTTTTTTTTTGTCATTTCATGTGATGGCATGTAAAATTGATTGTTCTTCAATTATAAAGAAACACAAAACATATTAAATGGGAAGTTTTGGTTGATGGATCTTTAAAAAACTATGGAGCGTTGTGAGATAGTTGTTGAGAGTTTGAAGTTCAAATCTCATTCGTATGTGTCTAACCAAGAATACTAATTTACTTACTATGAGTGTTTAGAATATATATCTTTAAAAAATTTCTCATCCATGTCTTCATATATTTGAGTAGAGGGTTGAATTGTGCTTCTTATGTCTATTTAAATAATTAATGCTTGGTTCTTGGTTTGGATTTCCCTCGACAATAGTCATGTAATCAAACATAGACTTCACCACATGCAATGAAATATAAACTTCACTACATGTAATGATTTGTTAATAATGGATATTTAGTTATTAGAAAGTTGTTCAAGTAATAATTTCCTAAAATCAATGAGTCATTACTTCCTAATGCCATAGGATAAACGTTCTATGGAATGAAGATTTTTTCAAGGATATTTGTTCGAATTTGGTGAGAAATTGTTAGATTCATAGATTTGAGTGATTATTTTTGTATAACTTGAGTGTCTTGGGGTTTTTTTCATGTTGAATCCATTTCTTCATTCAGAAATGGATTTTGAACAACAAAAAAACAAGCTTGGTTTGATGAGAAGACATGAAGACAAATATGGATATCACCATAGTAAATGGTTGAAAAAATTAGGAAGGGCGGTGTCTAGTTGTTCTATGAAATGACTGATATAAATTTACACGAATCACTATTTTTTGTTGTTCAAAATCTATTTCTAAATATAGAAATGGATTTTGAACAACAAAAAATAGTGATTCGTGTAAATTCATATCACCAGATTCCGGCTAAAAAGGTCATTTCATAGAACAGCTAGACAACGCCCTTCCTAATTTTCTCAAATCATTTACTATGGTGATATCCACATTTGTCTTGATGTCTTCTCATTAAACCAAGCTTTTTTTTTTTTTAATTCATTTTCACATTGCAACTTCAAATTACCATGAATGGTACCAAACAAAAGGTTTGTACACACTTTTCTTATCTTCAAACATTGTATCGTCATTATTCACTTCGGCGTTCCCTTTCCCCTGCTTTAAAGTTATGCTAGTATCGATGAAAGATCCTTTATACGATTTAGCGAATCTTCCATAAGGTTTAGGGTTTTCATCTAATTACATAACAATAACGACGTTTTATTGATGACGTTTCCTGCAGTTATTGTCACAAGATCCCTTGCTTGCTTCTATGGATTCACCCAGCACAGCAAAACATGAATATAAAAGCAAGAAGCTCAACCGAGTATAAATACGAAAGCAGCCACCAGACCAGAATAAAATTCTAAAACCAGAGACCACGCAACGAGAATAGACGTAGATAGAGATATACTGTGGGCAAGAGGAGAGGGAGAAGAATTGCATGTAGAAATATATATTGAAATGGCAGGCGGTCTAAATGAGGTTCAAAGTTATACCAAAAGGTTCATTGCATTATTGTAGGACCAACTTCATGTGATTATGGTACTTGAATACGCCAGGTGCGGAAAAACAACCGGTCGACATTCATTGCATGTCATGTCAAACTGCTTTTTAGTAAGGCTGCTTGCTATGCGAGGCCAGTCTGCTTTTAGTGAAAGGCTGCATGTAAGTCAGGTCATCCGTCACGCTGCTTTGCTTTTTTCACAAGGCTGCACACCACACAAATAATTGGAAATTTATTGATGAGAATCCGGATAGACTTGTCATGATTGTTTATCCTGAATTTTGATGCAATATCGTTTTCCCAAACGTAGTAGGTAGGGATAGACTTGTCATGATTGTTTATCCTGAATTTTGATGCAATATCGTTTTCCCAAACGTAGTAGGTAGGGTAATAGGTAGG
>JASDQU010291629.1:0-14216 GCA_032191745.1 Picea mariana | reverse complement strand
TCACTACCAGTTGGTCGTTGGGTGTAGGAGGGTTGTTGATTGGTTTCTTACTTCCAGGAGGTTAAACCATGAAGAAACAAAAAGACTCAACAATGAAATGTAACCCAAAAAAACAAAAAAACATCAATTTATTACCTCCCGCGGGCTCCTACACGAGGGATATGTGTCATAAAATTGTGACACGTGTCATAAAATCACAGTACGGTTAGATTTTGTGTCCGGTACAGTTGGATTTCATGTCCTCCACCTATGACACATGTGGAATTTGTGTCCGGTACATACCGTAGCATTTCATCTCAATGACACCACGGATACAGACACCTCGCTTAATATGGATGTGTCAGGTGACTTAGGCTCAAAATAGTCAAAATCATGGAAATCATCGGAATGCAATAGAACCAAAGGCAACCTATGCGGAATGGCTCATAATGATGAGATATGATGATAAATGCAAGATGGACCTCACAATTCCTCTCAATAACCCTTGTACTCGCTATAACACCCATCTGGCTACTCTGGTCATCATAAACCTCTGCACTGTGATGATGTCCCAAAGTGGGGACATTACAGTCCTCCATGATAGAAAATTGCTTGTCCTCAAGAAATAACCAAATCCACTCAAATAAAATACCAGGATCCCATGTCCACCTGTGGGATACACAGTAGAACCCATCCAAGGATGAACACTCATTCACTCTGCTCTCTAGGTCCCATGTCAAGTCATGAACTGCTAACCCCTGGGAAGTATAACCCTAAAATATACCAACTCCGGGAGTCTCCTGCATATGACACATGGCCTCATCTTGGAATGAATCCATCCTCCAATTCTCTACCAAGATCCATACATCCTCCATCAACTACTCATGTTGATGCTCGTACGAGGTGTTGCCAGACCTCCACGAGACACCTGCAAGCGATGTGCTCCTCTCAACACTGAAGCTCAATGGAAATCTAGAATAACTTTCCCTTGAAATGGTCCATTCTCCCCTATCAGTTAGTGAAATGCTCAGTCCTACAATCCCTGGGTCCCATGCTAATATCTATGGAAGATCACCATGTTGGCCCTGCACTACGCTGACTATGATTGTMTACCCCCTGCATACATCCTAAATCCTCCTCTCTTGGGTCCTCCTACTGAAATACATGTGACCATTTGACCTGATGTCTAGAAACTGTATCAGTAAAGACACTTCTGTAGAAGAAGTACTTGTACAAACATCTCCATGCCCTATCATGATGATTAAGAGGGAGAAAAGGTCTCGCCCCATAGGACAATTACCTACAGACCCACTCCAAACCAACCCAAGGTGGATTCTGTGGCTCTCTCGTGCAACCTAGGTCGTCATGTAGTGAAGCATCCTGCTAACCAAGTGAACTTCTGGATCCCATGGCACACTTGGAAGTTTATCACTTCCAGTCTCTGCTAGCTACTCCTGTGTCAGACTAATCATTGTCAGAAGCCCTCTATGCTCATTTGTCGTCACCTGGTCTATGATGCTCACCATCACGCACTAAGTGTCAAATGTCTATCTAACATGGTCCACCTCTGATCTGCTGTATGCCGTAAAAGTACTCCTGTCATGTAGTCTCTGTCTACTCACTCTCCATGCCCTCAGCCATGGCCTATTCCTCCTCATGCCGTTGTCTATGATAGAAGTGTCAGGACAGGCTAATAGAAACATCTGCAGCTGACTATAGGAATCAGAGGTGTCACATGTTTTTTTCAATCCCATGGATTCAACCAGAAGCTCGTCCATCGGTATCCATGATAGATTCTCTCCTGTGGTCATCACCAAATACCAACCATCGAGTACAATCGGAAGTAACCCCTCTAACTGCTAGTCAGCCAATCTCCATCTCTCATCTTCCATGTAACCACTAAAATGGTGAAGGTGATCTCCGACAACTATGTGTTGCTGCAGAGGATTGACATCTACATACTCCCCTAATTGTGTCTCCTCCCTACAAGGCACTATACCCCTCTAAATGCCACCATACATCTCAGCATGACTCTGTGAACTATCCCTCATCACTGTATGCTCCGACATACTCATGTCGTCTCCTGCAGACTCATGTTGCATTGTAGATCCAGGGTGTACTACTAGATCAACCTCTACATGGAGGTCAACTGATCTCAGAACACAAGTGGAAGTGTCCTCCCTCAACTGGTGCTCCTCTGCTAGACAACCAACATCCTCCAGCCATGTGACCAAAGGATATATCAGAGTGTCCACCAAGATAGATGAAGTGGATCTCTGATGGATCTCCTCAAGAAGCTCCTCTGATCTGGACTCTGATTCTTGAAGGGTTGTCTGTGTGCCTCTCAAGAATCCTCGAGTTCTCTTCAAGTCCTAAGTGAGTCAGCCCATCTCCAACTCCTACTCCCTCATATCCTCATGATATGTCTCACCAATCCTCAATAGGTAGCCCCTGTCAATCATCAACTGCTAGTAATCGGTCCTCATCATAGATACTGTTAGTCTCTAATTTTGTCTTGGTTTAGTGAGAAACCCTTGTCCTAAACCCTCCTTACCCATTCCTCATTTTCTGTTTTCAATTGTTTTCCATTTATAGATTTTGGTATTTCGTGGTTTTCATTATAGTCTTTGATGATTTATTTAAGTTTAATTTTGAAAAGACATTGTTTAAAATTGAAGTGTCTCCTTTTATGTCGTTTGAATTTTAAAATTTCAAGTTGTCAAACGCGCTACGGGAATAAGCCTATTCTCATAGCGCCAAATAATCATGCCATAACTTGTGCCTGCCATCCCGATTTAGTTATGATGACATGATTCATGAACTGAGAGTTTGTGTGCTCCCACGAAAGCTTGGCAATCATTTCCAAATCCAACAGTTTTAGAATATAATTGGTATGCACGTGCACAGGGTTCATTTCAAAATCACCTGTTGCTTGATGATCATTATATGTTACCTGTTCGAGTTGGATTAATTCAACCTTGCAGGGAGAAATCCAGGTATCCATTCAAAGCAACATAATACACTAAAAATTGCAGGTGGTGAATTTGGAACCCAAGGATGACAGTTGCAGAATTGAGTTTAATGGCGCCAAAGAGGAGCGGAAAAGTCGCCAGAATAGAACCAGAAGGTGTTGAAATTCTTGAAGCCTATCCTCAGATGGCCCAAAGATTCAGAGATGTCGGGTGGTTTGAGTTCCTCACCACATTTCAAGGTTATGATGAGCAGGTTTCCATGGAATTCGCTCTGAACTTCGATGGTCACAAGGTCGAAATCGGTAATATGTTGATGCTAGTGACAGAGAATACTATAGAAAAGGCTTGTAGGATCGTGGTTGGAGGAGAAATATGGTGGAAGAAGGAGCATGTGGTTACTGAATTTGTAAATCAATTCCTCCTTCCAGATAAGAAAAATCCATATTGGAGAAGGGGAATACCTCGTAGCTGGGTTCGACTCGAATGGCACACTTCTCTGGTGGTGATTCACAGATACATCACCTGCGAAGGGAGGTTTTCATTGGTCTACATCTACCATATCAGAATATTGATGCATGTAAATGGTGATTACCCTTTAAATCTTCCTTATTTTCTACTTAAAAGTTTGACAAAAATTTCCAAGAAAGTGCAGTCAATTTCCACTAATGCTAAAGGCAATTTGTTCCATCAAGTCCTAATTAAAACCCTAGTCATGTCTGCCCTGAATGAATTACAGAAGCTCTGGAATTGGCTCACACAATCCTTAAAACCTATCACTCAATCCAATAAGCAGAAAAAGGGTAGAAGAAGGAAAACTATTAAATAGAGTCAAGATATTTCTGATGAAAACCCTGTGAAAGATGAGTCTTCTGATATCAAGGAAACTAAGAAGAACAGAAGTAAGAGACCTAGATGGGAGCCCGAAATTGAAATGCTTCCTGAGGAACCTGTTAAAGGAGAGATAGAGTCAGATAATGATCTCGTTTCTCAAACTACAGTCAAGTCTAAAATGCCATCGAACAACAAAAGGAGCATTGCACTCAAAGGAAAAAAGGATAAATGTGTGTGTGTATCATAGAAACCTCAGAGAAATTTGACCAAGGTTACTAATAAGTATAGGCTAAATTCAAAGGCAATATTCAATCCATCAATCAAAGAAGAAAACACCATAATCATAGAAGATGATTCCGAGGATGTTGAAACAAGTACCAGGAAAAGAGCAAAAATGACCCCATTTCCCAAGAAATATGTCAGGAAAGGAAAGGGAATACTTACACCACCTACAGGACCTGTAATGAGAGCTTCAACTAGATTAGAAAAAGATAAAGAGATGGCTAAAAGCATCAGTGAATTCCCTGAAGAAAAATAGGATTACTTGGAAGACTCAGATTACTTACCAGATGTAGCTGGAGCTTTAGATTCATCAAGTTATGAAGAAGAACATAGCTCAGAATTAATCTCAAAATACCAGGTTAAAGCCAAGGAACCTAGTGTTACCTTAAATCTGAATGAAACTGCACCTTCTGAAGATTGTTTAGGATTTAGGGTTGATATAAGAACTGATAAGGAAAAGATTAAGGAATTCCAAAAAACAATAAAACAATTAAAGAAGGAAAAGACACAAATAGAATAGTGGAATGCTCGCCAACAAGAAAGGATTCAAAGTCTTAAAAAGAAGAAGAAGGAGCAAAGGGCATTGCTTAAGGAACTCAGGGAAATTAATTTCAGACTCTACTGGCACAATATTGTGCTAACCACGAAGCTCAAGCAGAAAAACGCTAAAGCCACTGCTGCGATTTTATCCTAAAGGTAACATGAAGATTTGTTACAATTTTGTTTAAAGGTTCTCCAGGAGATATGGCAAAAGATTATTTGTTTTGATCAGGGAAATGATAAGACTTTTATCTATTTTACAGATTCAAACAAAATCCCTATTTTGTAGAGTCAAATATAATGCTGGCAATGTTTGTTATATCAAGTTGTTGAGATGTGGACTATTTTCGGGGGTAGAAGCTCATTTTGAGTGAATTACTTTAGGAGTTGGATACTTTTAGATTCTAGTCATTTAAAGTTGTTCTAGATAATAGGATCTAGAAGTTTTATAGATAGTTTAAATAGACAGAAGATAAACCATGTGGTGGTGGAAAAATTGGAGATCCAGAGAAACTTTTTGTGGAGCTTATTGTAAAAGACATTTATGTTCAATTGACACTCAATAGCAAAGGCATATGGATGGTTAGACCTTCTTTTTTCTACTCTATTATTTCATTCTTCATGCTTGAATTTATTATTCAGATTGCAATTCTTTTTTATCTTGAATGTTAATTTATAGTATATATAGTGAAGATTTTGCTGTAGAGATAAATTTTCAAGTAATAAGGTCAAGCTGATACCCTTGTTTCTTTATAATATATTGAGACAAAAAACTCTTTTGAAGTTGACATATTGAGGACTTCACTTTCCTTTTTCTTAAATTGGTTTAATCCATCTATGTATTACCTATTATTCAGTCAGTGGGATATACTATGTTTTATTCTTGATTTTCATGTCATGCTGTAATATTGACCCAGTTTTCAACCACTCTACAAAAAACCAAATCATAAAACCTTAAAAATACTTTTCAATAAAATGAATGATGCCCTAGCTTTCCCTCTCACAGTCAAGTGAAACTTTAGGGACTAACAGATACTCTCTCCTTGAGTGTACGAAATTCATCCATGGTAATTCCCTCATCTGAACTACCATGTGCCACTGACACTCTCCAGCAAAAATCTGCCATCATTGCATGCATGTCATCACTGCACCTGGTAGCTGCCATGATCATAGCCTCACTGACTCTCAACTGTTTTGCTAAGTGGTGTGGCTCCTGATCATGGTCATGCTAAGGTGCCACATCATATCCCTCACTGCTGCTATCACTCCTACTAGTGTCAACTTTGGAGTCCCCAAAAACACTCTTTGCATAAGATAACATGCTGAACTTCCCACTGTCTACTGTGTTGCTGGGTCCTCCTATCTGCAACTGCACCCCATCAATAGGTGCTATCTCCCTCCACATCACATGGTATCCTGTATGAGCAGCTGTATCCTCCTGGGCACTCACCCTACTACTATCATCTGCACCTAGATCCCATGTAGATGTATCCAGACACGTGCTATGGTCATCCTGACTGCTAAAGAGTGCATCCTCATCAATGCAAGCTGATCCTAGAAGTAAGTTCTCCGTCACCCTATCAGTCTCCACAATATTCTCAACTAATGGAGTCTCTAAAAGATGTGACTCAATCTCCTCATGCTGATGTGTAAGTGTAGGATTAACTACCTGCACGTCCTGTGTCTCCTACTGGATCTGTGGATCCATGCATCCATGGTGTGCATCCCTCACACAAGGCTCCTCAATCATATCTGACATGTCACTGACCTCCTCATGTGACATGGCTATCAGGGGTGTCTGGAAGGATGACATATGTGTCATGGCCATCATAGGAAGCTCATCACCTCTAAGTGCTAACACGTGTGAATCCTTACTAGTTTCACCACTTTTCTAGGGCGTAAGGTCATCAACACCATGTGATATGCCTGTTGAAGAACTGGTGCTATCATCATGTTCCCCTGACTGTCTATCTACTACACAAGGGTCACTATCCTCCTCAAGTGTGCTAGAATCATCAGTCTCTATGCAAGAGTCACTATCACTAGCCTCTGTGCAAGAGTCACTATCATCATCGAACTTCTCAAAATCCTCATCATCACTGTCACAGTGCACCTCAATGATATGCTTCTTACCCTTACCCCTACACTATGATCTGGTTCCCAAGGCACCTTGCAACTGTAGCAGACTTGCATGCTCCTAATGGGTGTGGGGTTTCTCTGTGCTTCCCTCCATCTAGCTACTCTGGCTCTATTTCCCTCTACTATGTTAGTCCAATATGTCACCTCATCTTCGCTCCAACTAGGTTTTTTCATGGATATAACTTTTTGGAGCATTATTAGAGGCCCTAGTCTCTCACAAAGTGCATGATATTCCCTTTCACAACTCACCGCTTCTCTAAAAAAATCTATAGACCCCATCTTTCCTTATGGAAGATCCCTCAGGCTGGTAGGAGTCTAAGCTCTGATACCACAGTAATGATCCCAAGCCATTATGCCAGGAACATCACGGTTTTGGTTTCTTTTTAAAACCTTTCTGCTTGTGGCATTTTGTCAAAAACTTTGCTTACAATTACAGTAGGGTTTTACTGATGTGTTTATATGTGTGTTGCAGAAAATAACAAGAATATACAATCATGAAACATACCTCAACCATATGAAATATGATAGACAAGCCAAAAAATCCCAAATATGATTTTATTCATGAAATAGATGAACCTGCTATAATGAAGATGCCGATCTGGAATGCTCAAAATATGGCTAAGAAGATAGACAATAGAGCTGCTACAAAATGCTCCAGGAAGATACTATAATCCTCCAAAGGCTGGATAAGGGATGAATACCAATGCCAAGGTAGATCTAGGTAGTATGAAGAGCCAAACCCCCACTGGAAGATGCCACGTCCTACTGGAACTATCAACCCCTACAATTTCGGCCCTACTGTCAAAGATATCCAAATGCTACGCTGAAGATGCCGAATTGTAGATCGAGATGAGTGGAAACATCTCTTGAAATCTCAAACCGAAATACCAAGGGGAACTCCTCCAAATGCTAAATCCTCCAATTGAGCTACGCCCTCCTGAAACTGCCAAACCCTACAATTTCGGCCCTGATGAAGGAGGCCTCCAAATGAGACCAAACTTGGCCAAATGATAGATTGGGGTGATAGGATCCCCCTCCTTAAGTCTCAGGCCGATATGCTATGGATAACTCCTCCAAAAATGAATAGATATGAATCTCAAAAATGCCCTCCTTCTCTCCAATTCGTCCCACTGCTCTAGGAAATAATCTAAACCATAAAGCTCTCTCAAGAGGCACTAGAAATCATGGCTAAGGCCCTGCAAGTAAAACCCATATGCTCAAATGTCCAAGAGCCCTCTAAAACTCCTACAACGAACCTTCCCTCAAGAATGGTGTGCCCCTCCTCCTTCCTGTGCCTATGGTTGGTGTATAACCCTCCTGCACTGATGTAGAACCGAACTAGAATAGTGTGGGAGAGTATTGGATCTCCAAGACCAAGCTTGGAACAATCTAGGTGGAATCTTTCACCACCGAATCATCCTCTAGGGTTTGTTAAGTCAAAACCCTCAAAACCCCCAATGTTGGGCTCACTAGCTAGAATCCAGCTATCAAAATATGATCATACATGAATAAATGAGTAGAGGCCCTTGCCTTTCCTTTATACGTTTTGTCTCCTCTTGTCCCTCCAAAGTGACTTTCATTTTATTAATATTTAATTAATTAATAAAATCATGTTAATTAATTAATTAACCTTTTTACCTCTGAAAAGAACCTTATCTCTCCTTGTGGCTTCCATGGCCACTGAAAGTCACTTATAGCCATACCATCCTATAGTGTTTCTTCTCCCAATTAAAATGAGCTCTTACACTGAGAGGTTCCTCCAAGTAATGTGCCCAAAATGACCTCTTCAGTGAATTTAATTGACTTATAACTCAAAATAGTCTAAATCATGGAAATCATCTGAATGCAACAGAACCAAAGGAAACCTGTGCGGAATGGCTCATGATGATGAATATGATGAGAAATGCAAGCTGGACCTCACAATGCCTCTCAATAACCCTTGTACTCGCTATAACACCCATCTGGCTACTCTGGTCATCATAAACCTCAACACTGTGATGATCTCTGAAAGTGGGGACATTACAGTCCTCCACTGCATTTTTCATTTCACTTGATCAAGAATCTCAGGGGTCAACTTAGTGTAGGGGTAGGTAGGAGAGTAATCTGTTCATACAAGTAGGTAGATTGTTTTCATACGAGCAGGTAGATTGTTTTTAGTTTTCTTCAATAAGCAGAGCAGGCTACATGCAGACTACAAGTTTGCAGAGGATCAGTTGTAAAGGCCTGATGACTCCATAGCCCAATGGTAAAGGCGACTGGAACTACTAGGTTCTTGGAGCCTCTCAAGGAGGTCTCCATCCCAGCTGGAGCCAGATGTTAGCTCTCAAATTTACTAGTACATTTTGAGAGAGTCTTTAACATATTTGTGCTAAAATTGTCAAAATTTGAGCGTTTCCCTATGTCATGATCTTCAAATATTCCATCGAGCCTTGGAAAACCTGGTTTTATCACTTTTGCTCAGAATCCCTTTGGTTTTTCCCTCTTGACCTGCAATACACAAAAAGAAATGCCCAAGATCTTTAGTCTGGATGTTTTCCTAGTTTTAATTGACTTTTTATCAAAAGTGGTGTGTTCTTTAAGCTTTCACTGAGGAAGTGCCTAAGTCACACTACACATGTATTTTGTATTTATACCAAACTCCATTTTATGCCTAATTTTATATACCTTCCACTTGGAGTTTTGTTTTAAGCCAAACTAAGCCTCTCGGTTTTATGACTTTTAACAAAATTTTGGAGGGCCCACAGGCCCAATTCTCAAGTCAAGTTCACAACCAATACAAGCCGAGCCACAAGTCAACATACAAGCCCAGCACAAGCGCAAGCCAACCCGATTCTCTTGCCATTTCTCATCGATAAGCTATGTAAGCATTCACACGTATCAAGACCACAATCCCTAAAAAGAATTAAGCGAATATTTTTAAAATAGACAGTCTCTAAATCCCTCATACCAGCTATCAACATCATTTATGGAGATTGCAGCTGTCAAGGAGGAAATATCAGATCGATGAGGATGGAGGTTTTGCGTGCAAGTAAAGGTGAGTTGTCAAACTATGCAGATATGGAAGTATTGAAGAGTTTGCAGGTGTTATAAGCGATTTGTTTAAGAAACAAAGAAAACACTCAAAACAACCATCAAATGCAAAGTGCCCACGAAATTATGCAGGTGTTAAAGCTTCTAAATGCTAGCTCGAGCCCTTGAAGAGATGATACAGTGATTTAATGAGGAAACCACTCATCAATGCTACAGTGGACAAAGATACAATGAAAGATCGAATAAATAGGGTTGCAAAGTTTGAGATTGGAGGATCGCTTGAGAAAGATGCCAGTGTATACTTTAGTGATTAAGTTATTGCAACATATGGAAGTTGTTGTGAAACTGGTTTGCTTTCCAATATACAGGTTCAGAGTCTGATCATGGAAGCTATAAAACTACTGCAGGAAATGGTAGGAAAAGGTTCTGTTCCTCGGCGTTTTGTGTATAACTAGGTTATTAAAGGACTTTTTCTGACTTGAAGTCAAGAGTTTGCAAAAGAACTTCTGAGAGAACAGAGCCGGAGTAGTTGTCTTCCAAAACAGATCCACACGTAGAGCAGATGCTAACTATTTTGCACTGTCGCTTATATTCTTAGCTTAGATGGTCTCTGGACTCAAGTTGAACAAACAGTTTTCATGTGAAGTAGCATCGATTGAATGAAAAGTACTTTTATATGTTTTGAATGGACATTGAAAGTGAACAAAACCAAAAGAGACCATGCTTTGCAAGAAGTTTTAATTCTCACCAACCTACAAGAAACTTATTCATAAACAAGATATGAAAGAGAGGAGTATATAAAGTGCACAAAAGTTGTTTATAGGCCAATTCTCATGAGATTGGCCTTGGCTTGTAAAAATCACATGAATGTCCTTAAACCAGCATAACAAAGATGCACGAGCTGCTAGAATACCAGTGAGCACAACAATGACAAGTACAAAGTGGTTTGAAACTGTCATAACTTCATTTCCTCCAAAACCTTTTGTAGAACTTGAAAATTTTCTTTCATCATGTGGCAGAGAGCCATTGCATGAGTATTTATCAAAGGGAGTCAATGGTAAATTAGGATATAAAATTCCATAGGAGGCATAGCATGACAGAAACACAAATGTGTTGCAACAGTCAGCAAGAGAGGGAATGAAAGCATGCATATGAAGATTCGGGTATCAGACCCTCTCCAACAGTAAGAGGATATCAAATCAGAAGCAACAATATTAGTTCAAAATCCACGAAGATATCAACCTATAAGTCAGAGTTCAATCGAGATTTCAAGTATCTCGGTTCAAATTGCCTTCTTCATTTGTTTGTAGCATTTGTCGACTGTTTTGCACCTGTAGCGCTACAAACGAAGGATTTTCCAACCAGGTAGAAGACAAGCTCTAATTGAATTCTATTATGGTCGAGGATGAAGAGGTTCAATGACCAGTTGTGGTTGAAGACTTCAAAGATATTTTGTCATCCTCCAACAAAAAATAGCTGGCAGAGTATGCAGAACAGTCCCAATATTTCAGGCAACCTTTCGTGTAGCAGTTATAAGGAGAAGCTGACAACTCTACCTTCTGCATGTTCGAAACATCATTTCCAGATATTGATCATTTTATGTTAAAACAAATTCCTTAAAATTAGGAAGTCAGTTAGACATGTGTCATCACATTTGTAACAGTGTCTATTTTTAGAAACAGAGGTTAGGACGACTCAAGATTTTGGAGGGCTGAGGGGATTTTTTTCTATATATGCATATGTAGAAGACAGATAGAAGGTTGAACTCTGAGGTAAAGAGCTATGGCGCTCTGTGTAAAGTTTTGAATACTTAATCCATGATGCAGAGCGATGGCCCTTTTTTATGACTGAGATTCATTATGGTGACTGTAGGAAGTTTGTTATTTTCCCTTGTCGTGTTCATTTCCATTACATTGTTCAAACTTCTGTCCAGTATCTCACTGAGAGTTTATGTCTGGAATTCATTCATGTTTTAATGCTCCATTCATGCAGTGGGTACTTTCATTTGTTTGTATATTGCTGGTATGAAATTCACCCATGTTAGGTGCTTTATATCAGTGATTTCCCTTTATGTTTTCTCCTCTAAAGTTGCAACAATAACTCATCCCTGTTAGGTGCTCTTGTGGCAGTGGGCTTCTTTTCCTTCTACTATCATATGTCCTGGTTTTATTGCTAAATACATCACCTACACAATGCCTCTATCCTCTCTAAAGATGCGATAGTGTTATTGGCATTCTATTGTTTAGAATTTGACTCCATTGCCCAAGGATTCTCTCTACTTTGTCTCCAACCACCATCTTTAAATTGTTTTTCCTTCTGTTTATTAAAATCTAGTCCCTGAGCATATTTCCAAGAAGCCACTGTAGTGACATTGGGTTGGAGTTTGAGGAGAGAGCTCTCTCTGGATTGAAGGAGGCCAGCCTTACAGTCTGAATATTGGTTGAAATAGTTACCTTGGGGTTTCTTTGATACAACCCAAAGACAATACCAAGTGATAACATTTAGGCGTTGTTGTCGAGGAACTAATGCTATCATCCTCCTCGAGAAGAATGACATTGTTGAAGTTCTAAGGTCTATTTGACACATATTTGGTTGTATTATGCTCTGGCGACTCCACTCATCAGAATTTCAGTTTGAAGGTGACTCCACTGGGAAGATTGGTCACTCCATGTTGAAGTTCATATTATAGAGGTTTCATGGCGACTCTACTAACAACAGGTCTCATGTTTCGAGGCATTCATTTATGACTCTATTGTTTCAAGATGGCCTCATTGTTAAAAAGATAGTGAGGTGAGAGAGGCCTCGTGGGAGTTGTCTGCTCATGAGAATAAAGAAATAGAGAGTAATCACCTTGATGGACAGTAGATCATAGCCTTTTCTTTGAATGATAGTGAGATGGATCGAGACCTTGATGCAGGCAACCACGATTCTTCTCTAGAAACTGATGAAATTGATGAAAGATTGAAGCAATCTATTCAATTGTTTGATGTGCATGATCAGGATGACTACATGGATAGTTCTCCTGAGCAACAAAATATAGGCCCTACAATAGGACAAATCATCTTTCAACTAGTCATGGAGAAAAATCAATTTGCAGCTCATAGGCTAGGCTAGGCTAGGCTAGGCTAAGCTAGGATAAAGTAGACTAGGCTAGGCTAGGCTAGGCTAGGCTAGGCTAGGATAGAGTAGGCTAGGCTAGAGTAGGATGGGCTAGGCTAGTCTAGGTAGAGAGGATAGGCTAAGTAGAGTAGGCTAGGCTAGGTATAGTAGGTAGAGTAGGCTAGGCTAGGCTAGGCTAGGTAGAGTAGGCTAGGCTAGGCTAGGTAGAGTAGGCTACACTAGGTAGAGTAGGTAGAGTAGGCTAGGCTAGGTAGAGTAGGCAAGGATAGAGTAGGCTAGGGTAGGCTAGGGTAGGTAGAGTAGGCTAGGATATAGTAGGCTAAGCTAGGCTAGGCTAGGCTAGGATAAAGTAAGCTAGGCTAGGATACAGTAAGTTAGGATAGAGAAGGCTAGGATAGAGTAGGCTAGGATAGAGTAGGCTAGGCTAGGCTAGGCTAGAATAGAGTAGGCTAGGATAGGTAGAGTAGGCTAGGATAGAGTAGGCTAGGCTAGGCTAGGCTAGGTAGAGTAGGCTAGGCTAGGCTAGGCTTGGATAAAGTAGGCTAGGCTAGGCTAGGTAGAGTAGGCTAGGCAAGGCTAGGCTAGGTAGAGTATGCTAGGTTAGGCTAGGCTTGGTAGAGTAGGCTAGGTAGAGTAGGCTAGGGTAGAGTAGGATAGTATAGGTAGAGTAGGCTAGTCTAGGCTAGGCTAGGATAGAGTAGGCTAGGGTAGAGTAGGATAGGATAGAGTAGGCTAGGCAAGGATAGAGTAGGTCAGGATAGAGTAGGCTAGGCTAGAATAGAGTAGGCTAAGCTACGTAGAGTAGGCTAGGCTAGGTAGGCTAGGTTAAGCTAGGCAGAGTAGGCTAGGATAGAGTAGGCTAGGCCAGGCTATGATAGAGTAGCCTAGGCTAGGTAGAGTAGGCTAGGCTAGGTAGAGTAGGCTAGGATAGAGTAGGTTAGGCTAGGCTAGGCTAGGTAGAGTAGGCTAGGCTAGGAAATAGTAGGCTAGGCTAGGTAGAGTAGGCTAGGCTAGATAGAGTAGGCTAGGATAGAGCAGGCTAGGCTAGGTTAGGTAGAGTAGGCTAGGCTAGGCTAGGTTAGCTAGAGTAGGCTAGGCTAGGCTAGGCTAGCTAGAGTAGGCTAGGCTAGTATAGTGTAGGCTAGGCTAGGTAGAGTAGGCTAGGTAGTGTAGGCTAGAATAGAGTAGGCTAGGTAGAGTAGGCTAGGCTAGGATAAATTAGGCTAAGCTAGGATAGATTAGGCTAGGCTAGGTAGAGTAGGCTAGGCTAGGGTAGGCCAGGCTAGGCTAGGTAGAGGAGACCAGGCTAGGCTAGGATAGAGT
>JASDQU010291626.1:1050-12135 GCA_032191745.1 Picea mariana | reverse complement strand
TCACAAACCCTTGTCAAATGGGATAGAAAACCTAAAGGCTAGGATAGACTAGAACTTTTAAGTTTTTTTGGGCTTATGACTGCCAAAAATAAGCCTTGAATGATAGGAGAACACCAATGAGCTGAAGAGCTCCTTCAATGAGTTTCATAAACCCTAATTCTGAAATTTCTGTAGAAATTAGTGAAACCCTAGGGCCAAAAAATAAAAATGCTCGGAAATGCAATCTGAAGCTTGTTGGAGGTGCGCTGAACGAGGTCGTACACTCCTATTCACTTTTTATCCCTGACATCCAAGTAACAAGTGTTGAAACACCTTAGAAAGGTAAGCCGTATAGAATTTATGGAAACCCTAGGAGGGCCGTACGGTTTTGCAGAAATGAGAGGATGACTGGAATTTACTTGCGCAATGGGTTCTTCAAGACCTATGCTCTGAAACCATGTTGATTTTTCATTAATATAAGATCAAGCATGAAGTTCATTCCATTTTTAGCATTTTACTTGAACCATAGACATTTTCAGTTTCACCATTAACAATTTGTTGCAACAACCAAGATCACAAGAAGAAATATGATGCACAAGTACACAAGAAGTATCCTGGGAAACCCTTCTCAAAAAGGGAAGAAAACCAAGACAATCCTTTTCTATATTATTCCATAGAAAGACCTCCCACACCATAAACCTAGCACACAAAAGGGTGCTCACAAAAACCTAGAAGACGAGCACCCAAGAAAGGTGCACACTTTTCTCAAGAACAAGTACTTGCTGAAATTTCCAAACTCACACTTGTGTTGTGTTTCCTCAATGGGGAATTTACTTTTATTTATATTAGACTGAGTATATCAAAAGTAGTGTCTATTGGCACAAAAAAGGCCGACCTTAATAACTCACAATATAATTAATAATTACCATATTAATTATCTTTCACTTTATGGCGGGGTTGACCTGTACCCTTTACATCACAAATAGGGTTACAGGTAAGTATGACTCTTGAACAATATATCAAGGGATATCATACACCCACTAGTGCTCAACCACAAGGATTTCCACATCTCTATCTCATTGTGCCTCACAAGAGAATCACACTCACTAGTGCTTAGCCACTAGGGTCACGTTCACCTGTGCTCAGCCACAAGAACCTCCAAATCAATAGATATCTTTCTCACCGTGTCTCATGGGAGAAGCATCTCGAGTATCACATCATCTCAAATCTCTGCAGAGAGGATACCAATACATCGTTTCATCTTCGTCTCATAGAGAATGACACACCCAACTCATGGGATTCCTCACCCCACACAGGGGCACACAACATTCCATCTCTGTCTTAGAGAGGAACCACACACCCAACTCATGGGATTTCACACCCCACATAGGGGCACACAACGTTCCATCTTTGCCTCAGAGAGGAACCACACACCCATCTCATGGGGACACCCAACTCATGGGATCTCTCTTAGGTTGACTCACTCAGTCTATGTCCTATAGGATGTCTCACACAGTTGTAATCATCAAGACCACATCCTCCCCCTCCCCCACACCCCCCCAATACCTACAATATATTGAATCTATTTTTCATAATTAAGAAAATCCCTTTAGTAATGAATGTCATAAGACATTGTTCAAAAAGGTGAATCTCCGTTGGGATAGAATGGCATTAGAATGTTTGGGTTCAGATTCATCAGATGGAAAGTTGGTATTTAGATAAGGTATATTGTAATTCTTATATATTGGTTAGCCATATGATGTAATACGTTGGTTATATGATGTGCTATTTTGATCATAAGATGGGGGAGGTTGGTTATATGAAATGTTAGCTCCCCTATAATGTTATCTAACATGCTAGTATCGGGGATAGCTTCATGTGACCAAATTGGTTGGTATCATTTTCAAGGAACCTTATAATATTGTCAGTGGCATGGGATGCCCTCAGGATATGGCACTCAAAAGACCTGTGTTGAGGGGAATTGATAACTGATCACAAATACATTTATTGGGAATATATGAGGTCAAATTGTTTTTCTTTAAGGATGGTTTGTTCTTCTAATAATGCCATGGTTGTGGATATGTATTTAGAAATAATGGGGAGGAGATATTTCAATAACTAATACAATAGGAGGTTTTCTTTAATTTATATCTTACATAAGCTACACCTTATGTGTCATTAATGGATGTGATCCGCCATATGGATGGGAATGTTTGACGAGAATTGACAAGAATTTCTACTCTTACATCATGAAAAATTGGTAACCGAACGAAGGTCAAAAAATATTTTGTGATGGATTCAAAGGTGGTGTGACTCCCCACTATTATTTTAATATACCACTTGGCATCCACCACCCTGAGGGTGTGCTCAAATAACCTAAGTCGAATGGAATCGGTTTCCATATTATTATGGGAGAACTAGAGGTGAAATATCATGACATGGTTGATGGATTCTCTCTAAGATGACCCTCGAATAATAGAATAATAGAGGGAATCTTGGTCAACATGGGTGGCCAAATGCCATCATATAGAATAGGATCATTGTTGAGTTTAGTCAAATCATGGAGATCTAGGATAGACATGTATGGTAAGAAAGGTNGGGGTGGTTGATTGTAGCCATTGTGGATGGATAGGTGGTAGATGAGATAAATGGAGTAAAGTTTGAAGAAGACAATCTAGTAGAGGATGGGGTTTCCAATGAAGAATTTGATGTGAATGAACTTGGATTAAGATGTAAAGGAGAGTTGGCATGCCTTGGTAGGGATACTGAAAGAATAGGGATCCCTTTGAACAAAGTAATAAGGCCATGAAGTCTGTGTGAATGCATAGGTTATTGGTGTTTCATTGTAGTTCCCAACTTTTTGAATCTTTCCATGTGACAAGTGGATAAGTAAAAGGGATAGCTCTATGGGGAAATTTTAACTACTAAAAAAAAAATCTTAAATTGAAACTAGTGCACAAGTAGTGCAACAATGTTTTAATATGTGTACTTTCTCAAAAAATCACAAATGTTGTGCTCTTATTTAGATTTTTTGTAAAATAAAAGCATTACCATATTGACTCTACCAATATTCTCTTAAATCAAAATCAATAATTGGGCCTTCCAATTGCTCTCATTGGGTGGAGATGAAACCAACGAAGATTATAAGTGCAGGTGTGACATAATTTTTTATGGTGAAGTTCTCTTTGGGAAGATCAAAGAGGAAAAAAAACTATTTGTCTTAGGTACTTCCGCAATCCCACAAAAGTCACTTGGTGATAAACCTATCTTTGGCCACTGAGATGCCTTCGCAAATTCGAATAAGGGATTTTGTATTCAATAGTCAAGGGGTTAAAATGTAAATTAAAAGAGTTAGGTGGCTCCTATCAATACCAACTTAAGCATTGGAACTCATGAATTCATCCTATCATCTTGGTTTTTGCACATTTTATATAAAGGATGTATAAGTCCCCTAGGAAAACAACTTTTCTCTAAATGTGAATTGATAGAGAAGAGTTATTTGGATACCTATCCCGACAATCCTAACTTTGACTATAATTTATTTTGTAACATCAAGAGAGAAATTAAGTCAGTTAGATTAATTTTGGTTGGTTTTATTTAGAGGGTTAAGCTTGGCATCATGGACCATCATTGATTTAATTATTGTGTGAAAAGAGAGGTATTTTAAACTTCTAATTGGTTATCATTCATTAATATCACTTGTGAGCACAAGGTGAAGAGCATACTATGAGTCTTTATGTCCTTGTTTTGTGTGCACCAATGCATTATAGTAGAAATGTCAAATGTTGAAGTAAATGCTATAAATGAAAAAATAGTTTTTATGTCCTTGTTTTGTGTGCACCAATGCATTATACTAGAAATGTCAAATGTTGAAGTAAATGCTATAAATGAAAAATATGATTGAAATATGTTGAAACTAAATTGCAAGAGTGAAAGAGTTGGACATGCTAAGTACTTGAAATGACTTCATTCTTTTGCTTTGTAACTTCGCTATGTTTGTGATAAGTAACATGGAATACATAATAATAGATTAGATTTAGATTTGTTGAAGGAGGTATTTCAAGCCTTCAATCATTTATAATTCACTAAGATTGCTTACATGCACAAGATGGAGAGCATACTTTTATTGAAAGAATTGTTAGGTCCTTTATTCTATGTGTGAGTGTGTTTAATAATTGAAATAAAAAGTGCTAAAGTGAAATGCTAAAAATATAATACAACGATACATTTAAAGGAAACAATAAAGTGAGAAGTACTAAAAAATCGAGTTTTTGTTCATTACCTACAACGTTCCTTTGAACTTTTTTAGAGTAAAAACACTAAAACGATAATGTTATGTTAATTAATAATTTCTGAAAATTTGTATTTAGCCTTCCAAGATTCAGGGAAAGGTTATAGAATATCAAAATCCAAATTTATGAGGGGTCACACAGGTTATAACTATGATAGTGACATGACTGTGTGAATCATGAAGTTGTAAGAATAGAAAAATTGCATGAGGGGCACATTGATCTAGTGTAATGGTGGTGCATGTAAGAAACATAGGGTTTGCAAGAGAAAACTTGCATAGATGGTATCGATCTAGAAGGGAGAGATGCACAAGTCATGCAGAAAAAAGTGTGCACAAAATGAATTCAAAAAAGTGGAAAATGTGAACAAATTAGTTGTTTTTAGTAGATAAAAAGGGATTGAACATGGTCTACACTGAGCCTGCAAGTAACTAGAAGAAATAAATTGAATATAAACACAAATGGTTGTGATAATTTGGATCAAACTCCTCATTGGAGTCACTAATATGGAGTAAGGATTTTTAGTTATAGAGGTACAAAAACACATTATTAGCCAACTATGGATACTAATACCAAACAAAGATCTTAGGGAAAGCATAATAAAATTGTAAATTTCAAATAAACATAATTAGATTAACAAATTCAACATGAATTGGATGTAAAATTCACTATTTGAGAAGTAAAATAGGGGAGACAACAATTTATTGAAAGATAAACAATGGAAGGGACATTAAAGTTATAATTAGTCACAAGGGAAGATCAAACATAGTTTGTGGGCTCTAATCCCTTCATGGGAGGGTGTTTTGGCCTCCTTGACTATTAAATTTATCTTTAGAATAATGTAGGTAGAAAAATGCCCTTTGTGGATGGCCACAATAAAGGGCATACACTCAGTGATTAGTAAATCCATTGTTGTAGTAGGAGAAGCAAGTAACAAAGAGATCTTGCTCTGTTTCTGATTAAGTCAAGTAGCATAACTATTTACAAAATAATATTTTTCTTGTTGTATTACTCTAATAAAACCTTGTATTTTATCTTGAGAATCATTGCTCTTTCTATAATTGTAATATTAATAAATGCATGGAAGGGTGATGAGTTATCATGGTGGGTGAGTAGTGATGGGAAGTTTTGTAGGGACAAAATCACCATAACCAATTGTTTGGGATTGTAGCTAAGCATTTAAGTGTTTTGGGGGTTGCACCTTTTATTTTGATAGGGTCACATGGGTTTCAAGGCTTTTCCTACATGGGTTGTGCAAACATCAAAGGCATGGTCTACACGACTTGTGGGAAGGGTCCTGTGATGAGTGGACCTTTCTTGGTAGCCTATAAATATTCTGTATAGCTTGTAATATATGAGTTATATCCAATTTTTGATGCTTTCGACTATGATCCCTCGAATGTCTCAAAGGAGTAAAATTAAGGTGATAGCAATGACCTTCTTTGGAAGTTTATAAAGGTTTTCCTATAAAGAAGTCAAGGGAACTTTCATAAGGAGGGTTTGGGTTTGTAGCTTTGATATTCTTATAGAATGGGAGGGGTAATTCCCTTGGAAATACTCTTGGAAGGGGAAGAATCCACATACTTGGACATGGGGAAGGGGTCTAAAATGGTTTTGGGAACCATAACATTTTTAATGTTGGAGAGGATCTATCTGTGGGTTATTTCTTTAGATATCCTCTTAGATATAGGAAGGGGACAAAGCGAAATATTGATGGAGGAGTGGAAGGAGGAATAAGTAAGGATGTAGGGGAGGCAAAATACCTTGGATGGGGGCCTTAGAATTAGGCATGCCCTTGAGAAGGTGACCCAATGATTATTATGTACTTAAAAATTAGGGGTTTGGGAAAACCATCCAATAAAATTTCCTTGGGTAGATAGTTGAACTTCACCAGTTTGATATTTTCTTGATTCAAGAGATAATTGGGGAGGGGAATAAATTTATTGAAGAACTATGAAAGTTATGGAAGGAATGGGATTTTTAAGGTTTATATCCTTTAGGTAATTCTAGAGAGATGTTGATTGGATGGAGGAAAATATCATTTAGATTGACTCATTCTATACTTTGACCTTGGGGATTAGAGTTGCACTCTATTTTTGGATATGGGGAAGGATTTTGATATAATTAACATATATGGGCCTTTTCATGAAATGACTCCTTTCTAAGAGGGTATGTTGGGCCAATAGTTTGCAAAAGATGAAATTCTGATATTGGGAGGATATTTTAACCTAATAGCTAAAATATGGGGGAACTTAGTAAGGGAGAATTTGTTGGCATATTTTTTTTTTACGAAAAATTGAAGAAGTTGGGATAGAGGACGTGGAGATAGTTAAGCTTTCCCTAAATTACAGAAATCCAAGGATCAGGGAAGAGAATATAATTAAAAGACATGATAGATTTTTAATGTTTGAATATATTTTGAATGACCAAGAAAGGATAAGGTCTTGGGTGGAGGTGGGAAGGGATTATGGTCATATTTTAATCTTAGTCCAAATAGAGAAGGAAAATAGTAAACCTCCCAACTCTTTCAAATTTAATAATCAATGGTTTGTGGATGAATTTTTTATAAACCTAGTTAATTCAAAATGGGTTAGATATGTTGCTTTCTCAAGGGAGTCTGCTAGTCTTCAACTAGCAACAAACCTTTTAAAAGTTAAATTTTTTATATCAAATGGATTCATACCGAGAGTAGTAGAGATGAGCAAGCTTTAATTTCAATAGAGAAAGAAATAGCAGAGATTTATTGTCAAAATTATGTATCAATATTTGATGATAACGATAAGGCCAAGTTGAGTAATTTTGAAAATGCTAAGAGGAATTTTTTGGAAGAAAAGGAAGCTCAATGGAGATTAAAGAGTGGGGCATTATGGTTAGCCAATGGATTTGAAAATTCAAGATACTTTCACAATTATGCCAACCATAGGGGAATATTAACACTATCTAGGAAATGTAGGAAGATTGTAGTAAGGCTAGGTCCTTTGAGGAAGTTGTTGATCTTGGGGTAACTTATTTATGGGTTATTAAAGTACCCATTAGAATCAACATTGTTGAAATAATAAAGATCACTTATATTTTCCCAAATTTTGTAGGAAAGGAGGAAAACGAAATGTCGGTAGAGTGTCTAGGAAGAATTCAAAGTTGCACCAGCCACTTTTTAGAGGGATAAGGGTCTAGGGATTGGTGGTTGGACATTGAAGTTTTTGATAGTATTTTATGACCTAACAGAAGAGGATCTCTTGAGGGTAGTGGCATATATAATAAGAATAGGAAAATCACTCGGAGTATTTTATTCTACCTTTATTTCTTTAATTCCAAATAAGGATAGCCTTCAAACATTTGATGATTTTAGGCATATTTCCTTCTGTAGTTGCATCTACAAGATAATGGAAAAAAAAATTAAAATTAGTGTGTAGAAGATACTCTCATAATCAATTTCTAAAGAACAATTTGGTTTCTTGTGTGATATACATATTCATGAAGCTACAGAAGTGGCACATGAGGGTTTACACAACTATCAAAAGTCAAAGATTAAATGAAATGGTTATGAATCTATATCTATCTAAAGCTTAAGGTAGATATAACTAGATATATTTGAGACTTATATTGATATATATCATCTTATGCATTCAGGTGGTGAATTGGATTCTAGGGTGCTTGTCTTGAGTTTCATTTTGAATGGTTGAACATTGGGTATTTTTAAGTATTCTATATGATTGAGGCCAGGATGCCCCTTAGCACCCTTACTCTTTCTAATCATTATTGAAGGATTAAGTAGATCAATTATAGAATCTAAAAGAACAACTTCTGGTATGAAAATTAATAGGTAGAAACCTTCCATTTCCTTCAATGGGATTTGTTAGTCCCTAGACATACTACCACCTTTTACCCTTGATTTCTAGCCTATTCTATCAAAACGTGTTCCTTGCTTCTTTTCAAAAAAACATGTTCCCTCATAAACCCAATTTTTCTTAAGTTTCTTATACATTTCCTTTTGTTGATCATCTAGGGTGTGATTGCTTTGCTTAGGATTATTTTCATTTGCTTCTTGTAAGATTGGATTGAATATTTGCATGATTTGGATATGTCACATCATAATTTTAGTCAAATTTTAATTTAAAATGTGTCTTTTTCCAAAGTTTAAAAAGTGGGCAAAGTCACTACAAGAATGTTTTCATTCTTGTATCACCCAAAGACATCATTGTTTTGAGCGGTTTTTGATTCCAAAGATCATATTATGACCGTATCTTATCAAAGATCATGTTTTAGTTCAACATATAAAGGAAGATCGGGAGCAAGTGATGTAGTTTTTCAAAGGTGGTGTTATGTATGACAATCGATGTTCTTTATATTTGTTTGTTCAAAAAAATATTATATTGGTTATCAATATTGTGCTGGAGATACATTGTAAAATATACATTGCAGTAGGGAACAGTTGGATAGGTTACCAAATGTTGGGCGCTTGAAACAAACAATTATGTAGCATGACAATGTTAACTCTTAGTGAGTTCTCTGATTATGGGAATAAGATTTTGTTGGAAATAACAACAACAACCTTCTTGCGTCATTTAGATAATTTAGAACCAAAACCTAGGGTAGCAAAGAGCATGCAATTTCTTGATATATCTTCACATGTCTTTCAATGATATGGAAAATAATATAGAACAAGTTGTGGCCTTGGTGAAATGGAAAAATGGTGACAGATCCACATTTTTCAGTTAGCTTTCCAGCAGTGGAACATTATTAGACATCGAATCAACATTCAAAGGATCAACTAAATACAAATGGTATCCAACAGTTATAAAGGATTTGGTGGCAGAAAATTTAGAGGCAGGGCACTTGGCAGCAGAGGGTCAACATTCAAAACAAATTCCACATTTCCAAGGATTCAATGAATGAATTTCAGGATTGGTTTCCAAGCAAATAATAATGCATTTGTAAAATCCATCGAAACGCTACTTGAAAAATGGTCTATTTAGCTAATACACAGATGGTTTGCCAAAATTCTGCATAGATTGGGATATATCCTTGGTTATTTAAAGCTCATTTTTCCAAAATTCGTGGTTTTGGCCAGTTTTCTAAACTTGGCATTCGTTTGAGCGGAAGAAGGATATGGGAATTGGATCCCATATTTCAAGTTTATATTCCTCAATAGAACAAGAGGATGGTGGGGTTCTTTGGTGTAAAAGGAGACTTTTCATAGATAGATTGTAAAAGGTACAGACCTGCAACATTAAGCACTCAATGAACATAATTTTTTGATGGTTTGATTTTCTTGTCTTTGTGTTTTTCTTCTATTTATCTGTTTGAATGCATTTGAAATTCTAGAAAAGCTTTAATTTCTCTTATTTCATTTTAATTTCAATAAATATTTTACTGTTTAATTATCTGATTCAAGAAGTTGTGTTCAAATAGTAATTTTTCATGTTTCTAAATATATTTGAAGCTTGAAATTCTTTCTTCCAACGAGTAGATTGTTATCTTGTACTTTCTTATTTCATCTATCTTGTCTATTCCTATCTTATCTTTTAGAATGGATGCCTTTGATTAAGCAAGATGGTGTTGGTGTTTTCACTTAAATAAGAAGATTCAAATCTATTGTCCCTAAAATAAAGAGCAATAACCTCTTCCTTACACCTATATTGGACCAACCCAAATTTATAAATCATTGCAATAACTAAGATGTGCTAGGCATGCCCTCTCAATAGTCAAAGAGCACCTTCTAGCACTAACATATTTTGGCATTGTTGTCAGGGATAGAGACACAAAGTATTTTCCCTGGAAGAATGACAACGATTAATTCTAATCTTTGATGGTGAACAAAGATTATATATTGGATAGTGACTGCAATCTTTCACCTGGCAAATCCATGATTGAAGAGTCCACTAGAGGAAGAATCTGGCTGATAGAAAGATGAAAGAATTGATGGGAACAACTAGGTATCAGGTCATAAGTTTCCTCCAAGAGATTGTATTATTTTTCATCATCTCTTTCATTTTCTTTCCTTTACATTTTAAAATAATCATCCTTTGCTTCATCTATTTGGATGACCATAAGCCCGTTGTTGTATGTCCCTCCTTGAAAGAAGAATATCTTCCCTCTGATTACATTGTTGATTTTGATATGATCTCTTCACCTCATCATATTGAGAAGAATGATTTATGTATCCAAATTCCTCTTGAAAAATGATCAACCATGTAACCATGTGAACAATAAATCTCATTTTCCACCTCCTCAAATCATTTCTCCTTCTTGTAACCATCTCACTGAAATTTGGTCCAGGATTAGAAAAGGTTGCAAACCCCTAAAGCTTCCACTTATCCTTCATGACTATCCTCCCCATTTTATTGATTTACTTCCTAGGTTCAATGGAGAAGACCATGTGAGAGCTGAGAAACACATGGTTTCTTTTGAACGATTCAATGATATTTTGCAAATCATCCTTGAGGATGTGTTCATGAGAACTTTATGTCGATCTTTACATGGAGATGTTCGACTATGGTTCAGACATTTGGAGGCTTATTCAATAGATTCATGGGATGATATTCATGATGATTTCTTGAGGTACTGGGGTGAGAATAGGTCATATGAACAATACCTATCTAAGTTCTATGCTTTGAAGAAGAAAAGAGATGAGTCTGTCACCCATTTCAATAAAATATTCCACAACCTCTATCTCAACATGCATGTTGCAATTTGACCATCTGAAACCATTGCTAGGGTGTTTTACACTGCAACTCATCATCATCATCTTGATTTAGTTCTTTATCTCAGAGAGGGGAATTAATTATCCTTACAACAGATGTTTGTTGATGCAGAG
>JASDQU010291624.1:0-14388 GCA_032191745.1 Picea mariana | reverse complement strand
GTCTTTGTCTGACTCCTTCGAGTTCAGAAGTGTCACCTCTGTGCACTGGGATTCAGAGTCTCAACACTCTGTCACGCCCTCATGGAATGAACCCTCAAAGACCTCTCAAACCTGAAATCAAACGAACTCCCTGCAAATACATGATAACAATACACAATTGCAACATATATTGAACACACCCATACAAACATGCATATAATGACCGAAAATGCAGGAAAAACTGCTCAGTATTAATAATGGCAAATGCCTATATATCTTACAAGGTTTTCTCGAGCTCTCTTCAGCTCTACATGCATTCTATCTACATGTACCTCTTTTTCTCTCTCAAAATGAGATCTCCCTATCTGTTTTACCTGAGGCGGCTCAATCGAGCGCTTCCCTCCAGGATTTACCTACTCTAATTAATTACAATCAATGGCTGTCTAGTCTGTTATCCAGAACTAGATCTCAGCCAATCTATATTAAATACCTATCTTATCTACAGCCTGCGCAAAGGCATGGAATTCATGGCTCACCAGCCTAAGACATTAATTTACATTGAATTCAAATTCAAAATGGGGCTGCGCCTCCCTTTCAGCCCTGCATGAGTGCGCGCTAACGTGGCTGACTGGCTGGCATGGAGAGATGCTCCTGTATCAATAGAACTCCCTAAACAGATGTCTGAAATTTCGACTTTAAGTTCTTCTGATGTTTATATTTCTCCTAGGAAATCATTTCAAGTATTCATCGATGTCAATTTCAATATTACCATGGATACTTGTTATGACCAGATATTTGTGCAACCTTCTTCTTCTTTTCTTGACAATACTTTTTATTTTGTGAATACTTATTTTCCTTTTTTTAATGGTTTTCCATATCTTTCATTCAAATAAGTTGATAAACATGTGGATATTTATCAAGAGAATGGGGCACTTCGGTCAATGGTTATTTCAGTTCCCCATAATTTTGATAAATTCTCTAAACTCATTTACATTCTTCCATGCTTTTGTTATTATTTCATCTATGATCCATATCATGACTGAATAGAGTCATGGTTAGAATATTCTTTTAGAAGGAAGCTTATTGTAAATAAGAGTCTTCTTCTCTTGTATATTCTTAATATAGATGTACATATATTTAGTTTTTCATGTTGTTTGATATTGCGAGTGATTATTTTTCTAATTTCCGATGAACATGTTTTTTAAAGCCTTAAGCAGTTGGAATGGTTACATTGGAAATTTAATTTCACTTAGTTCGAGTAGAGTAGAGTAGAGTAGAGCAAAGTAGAGTAAATTATATTAGAGAAGGTATGCTAGAAGTATTTTTTATTTCATTTGTCGAATAACAAATATCTCTGAGGTAAATCTAAATCAAACTCTTCAAGGTATGCTTGCATATGTCATCTTCATCATTTTTAAAAAAATTCATTATAGTTAATGTCATACTTTATGTCTGAATAAGTGTAGCAAGGTGGTTCTTTCAGGACAAAGGAAAATCATAATTCAGGGAAGTCTTCTCTTCTTTTCTTTTCATTACTTATTTCTTGGCTTACCATGTTTAAACATTTCCCTTCAATTCATATCTTTAAATGTTTAGTTTTATTGAGGAACATTTTAATATGATTAATTTTTCAAAACTACTAAGCAAAGATAATCTAAGTGAACTAATGAAAAGGATCTCAACTTTTGATTATATTCCATTTAACATTACCTTTAAAATGTTGTATCCTAAAATAATTTATCAATAATTGTGACTTAACTATGCAATGTGTATATGGTTATTTCTCTACATTTTCAAAATCAAAATTTTGTAAAGGAGATGAACAATAAAACAATTGAAAATTTGATGATACAGTTGATCTCCTTTTGATGAGTGACTTGTTTTCAAAATGATGAATCATGACTACACACTCTAATTAAAGGTTTATTTGTTTTTCTTCATGTACATAATATTTAATAAAGGAGGCCTTATTAGCTTAACATTTTATGTGGAAAATGAAAATATTGATACTAATTCTTCATCTGAAGGAAATAAATACATTTGAAGGGTTTTTCTACAATTAATTAAATTAGTCAATTTAATCAATCAATTTGTATTTTATTGATTGATATACTTACCCCCTTTAAAATAAAAAGTCCTTCTATTTTATGTTACCACAAAAATTTCAAAATATATTTTCACATAAGATGTAAGTCATATTGATAAGGCATATTTTGATTAAAATACTTTTATTTTCATTTTGTTTCCAATTTTGTTTGATTAGAGTTAGATTTCTTAGCCTATTTCAGATTCTTTTTATTTTTGAAGATTTATGGTGTGGCAATCATTTTCTTTAGGGTTTAAAATATGAAATAGGTTTAAAATATGAAACACCAATTCCATTATGACTATCAAATTTTAATATGAAAAAGTTGGTAATCCCAAGATAGATGGTACTCTAGTTTAAGTCATCCGAGCCTTCATCATTCTGAAAGTTTGTGCTTGAAGAAATCCTTTACAGGGTGATTTTCAAGAAGAGAGTAGCCCTTCCTGTGGTGGAACACTTTCCAAGTTTTACCTTCATATTAAAACTAGATGGATTGATTAATTTTTCCTTTTGACTATTAAAAATTAGTAGGAAATGTTATATTTATATAATTTCCACAATTGTGTTTTAAATTGGTTCCCTCATTAGGAGAAAATAAGTGAGACTTGTATTGTTATTACCTCAAACCTCTTGATGCCATACCACACTCTTAGTGAGTAAAACTTTCTTCCCCATCCATTAAGTAATATCTAACGATATTAACATTAATGATAATGAAACCATTTTTCATATGACAACTGACATTTAAGGGGTTAGTTGGAGGATATAAGGCCTCATTGTGAGCCGACCTATAATGCTTATGGGTATTTACAGTATGAAATTATCATCATTTGGTCACTAAGCCAGGGTAATGGCTCTTGGTTGCACTATTGAGGGAAAGGAGGTCTCATCACAAACTGACACTTTCATTTCTGTAGATATTTGTGAATAAATTTGTCAGTATCTAATTACCAAGTCATGACAATGGCTTCCAACTCATTCCTTAGAAAAAGTAAGGTAAAGAAAGTTTTAACAAAGACTTTATAACCTTTGCATCTTTAACTAGTGTATGTGATAAACACAAATAAATAGGTTAAAATGTATCCATCACGAAGCTATAAATGCTTGTTGACTACAATGGTCATGCTTGTGGTATTAGAGATAAACTATAAGATAACATCTTCTGGTCATCAAAAAATGTTCCTTAAGGTGTTCTCTAATGAAGAATGTATTTTGTTGGAAATCTAATCCATGAATACTCGTCTTTGCATTCGAAGGTTATCTTTAAAAAAATCAATTCTATCTAGTTAAATATTTAAAAGGTTGAGTTGTTAATTTGTGAAACACATGTTTTAGGGTAAACTCTCTTTTTGTCAAAAGCCTCATATTTTGTCTTGTTGTACATGTAAATCTTCCATTAACTAGAAAGAGATAACTTCTTCTCCCTAATATGTCACCATTTGTTGGGCTCCCAAAAACTCCCCATAAATTTAGGGGTCCCCATTCAAATCTTGGAAAAACCATTTTTTTCATTGTGTTTTGATTTTGTCTTGCTTGGTTTGAAGAAGAATAATTGTTGATTTTCTTTCTATAATGTTTGGTGTGGTGTGCTTTGATCAATTATCTGGATTATTTGCATCATTTGAATCTTTTAGTTATGTGGATATTCAATGTGGTGTGCATACTTAGATGAACTTTTTGTAACTCATTCCGTAACTCGAGTTGCTTGAAATATGGATTATTATGACCTTTAGTCAGTTTTTTCTTGGTTTTTCTTCAATGCATTAATATGTTAATTGGAAAATTTGATGTTCTTTTTAAATAATTCATGAAAATGTTTAATTTTTAAAAGTTTTAATGAACAAAGACAAACAAGAAATTGAAAATTGCTTAAGCAATGGATAGAATAATTATACTAGCATTACGAGATTTAAATAATCATATCCAATAATTAATTAATTTTTCTATGTGTACGTTAACATATATTATTGCTTGGAATATATCTTTGTAAACAAATTTATTTAAATTTAATTGATTTTGTTATTTTATTTGTTTTAAGATATTTAGTTGCTTAATTCTAAATTATATTAATTAATGATTTATTGTGTTTTGCTTGTTTCAGAAGTTGATATTTTAGATTTGGTGATGGAGTGCGACATTAATCACTCATCCAAATAGATGCATATTGTTCAAGAACAATTCTACAGACCATTATCAACAGACCAAACAAATTTGGGTGAAATTAGAACTAACCAACAAACTTCAAATGGAGTTTTTGTCCAAACTAAAAGGATTTTTACAAATCCGGAACATGGGATTTTCCCATAACTATCCCAATTTTGTCACTCAAGAGATTTTCCCAAGACAATGCACGAGTTGAGAGACATCGTTGGTTCTTTCCAAGGAAAATTTATGTTGGTGGAAATTGATTGGCGACACCCAAACTATTGTTTCATTGTATAAATGTATGGGAAAATTCAGATATAAAGGAGGGAGGAGAGTCTCCAGAGAAGAGAAAATTATTGTAAAATTTTAAAATTATTTTTCCTTTGAAGAGTGTGTTTTTTAAAAGGAATAGGAATGGAGGACCCACCAACTATTGATAGATCGATATTTTCATGAAGCAGTGATGTGTAAATTTTGGAAACGGTCTCAAAACATTTGTATGAATGTTTTTATTAGAGTAATAAAATCCATACTCATTTCTATTTATCATTATTTTTTGTAATTTTGAATGGAATCCAAGCTTTGTTTTCAGTCTTTCATTTAATCTTTTATAACTATAGTCTTTTGAAATTTCCTTCTAAAGATTATAATTATCATTGAATTTTATCTATTTAACTATAAATTGATTCAGGTTATGCATTATTAAAATTATTTCGCATTTTTCATGATTTTCATTTGATCTAGATGCAATAACTTAAATGGTCTTAATGAAGAATGAGTTCAACATTTTAGATCATTTATATACACACATAAATTGAATTAATTTTATATTGTTTTTCTCCTACGGGATAGGATTTCATTTTTATTTATTTTTCATGTGATTATGTAGTTGTATGTCTATGATTACTAGTTCATATTCAGGATAGTTTTAATTTTATCGTTTCTTCATATTTAGGTTTAAATCATTTTTAGGAATTTAGAAGACCTTAAACGAAGTCTCCTCTCGAGGAGAAAAAGTTTTTCATGGCTAACAGAGCCCTTAAACCTGTCAGAAGCAGCCACACCAAATAGTTGGGGTTATGTTTAAATAACCTTAGACTAGGTTTCTTCCGTTATGTTGATGGGTTCCCTTCAACAAAACATTAGCAAGGTAAATATACAAGGTTGTAACCCCTTTTACTCCTTATAGAAACCTTTGAAAAATATCTTTTATGAATGCAAATTGGAACAAATATTGATGGAGGATGTATGCCCTGATACACCTCCAAGGATTTAGACAAATTAACCTTGAAACAAGAAGAAACAACACAATTATGCATAAATGTTTTACCAATTTCAAGAGATAGCATGAAAAAACACTTATTTATCAAGAATCTTCCACCAAATTACCAAGAAACATGCATCCAAGAGATAATTCCTAGCATTTTCCTCCAATACACAAGTAAAATCATCCACAATTTCTCTAAAGAGAGATAGAGAAATTTTCCCAAGTAGGGAAACAATTCAGCCAAGAGAGTTTGTAATTCTCAAAACCATGATGATGATATGAGAGTGAGATGACATTTCTTTATACAATGTCATTTAACCCTAATTTGTCCACTTTACAAGTCAATTACAAAAACAAAGGAGGGTTGTCCCTCTAATTTGTCTTTACATCTCACAAAAATTAAATAGCATTAAATTAAAACCCCCCTAAGGGGTGACATCATGCCCTAAAGGGTGACCTTAGGCCCCCAAAGGCCATGTGTCACCTCTCTATGTGCTATTGTTCCTGATTTTATACTTTAAGGCTTTAAAGTATACTATCAAGGCATTTGAAAAGATAGAAGAAGTTGAGGATAGAAAAAATCAATGATTAAAAGGTGAGGACTATAGTTGGTTTCTCAACTGTCTCTGTCGAAATTCCCAGTTTTCTTGAATACTGATATCTCTCTAAATTGTTGCCCATGAATGTTCTAACTCAACCTGGTTATTTGTTGTTTGTAAGATAGTGTTAACTAAATTTAGAGCGATGTTGGTTTGATCTGAAAGACCAGGTTCGATGTTAGGCTACCTTGAAACTAGTATTGTCATGAAGGATAAAGGTAAAGGAGATACAATTCTGTTTTTTGTTTTTAGGCTTTGTTATCTCTATTTCACAATGTAAAGAGAATGATTTTAAAACATGAATTAATAGGATGACTAAATTAAAGGTTGTTTCTTGTATCTAAGTTAAATTTAAAGGAAAGGAAACATGCATGATATGAGGAAAAACATAAAGCTATTAACAAGGTGAGGCATCAATTGAAGAGGAATCTCACGTTGTAACAAAAGACTATGAAAACAAGAAAAATATTAATGAAGTATATGATATTGAAATCTAAACATTCACAGGTCTTGTATCTGATGATAATTGATATAGAGGAAAAACTATCAATGATTTAAATAAAAAGAATAATAATTTCCACAGTAGAGGTTGTACTAAATTGTAACCAAGCATTCATCAATTAGATATATGAAAGAAATATGAATATACAGGGGAATACATAACTCAGACTTGACAAAATCTGGAATCTTCAATCTGCATTTTTATTAATTCAGAGTCTCTTGAAAATTACTTTGTCACAATGCCTTTTTAGAGAAAAAAAAAAAACGTTTTTCAGTCTTTTCTCAATGTATTTATACAAGGTCATCAATACTTGATGGTTAGCAATATCCTACTTTTTAGGAGAAAAATAGTTACAAAACTACAAACTTAACCGTTGCATGATTAAATTTTGTTTGTCTATCATTTAAATAGTATAATATTTCAAACGATACTTCACTTTTTAGTTGAAGTCTCTCCCTCCTTTGATGATACACATTCAATACATTTCTCCATAAAATAAACAAAATTTCTAGGAGCTGTTGGAAAATCCTTAGTTTCAAATAAATAAAACATTCTTTGGACCTTTGGAAACTGGTCTTCAAAACCTTTATCAACAAACCTAATCACTTGCAACTTTAAATTGGGTTTTACCAGCCATCTATCTATTAGGTTGGCATCGATTTCCTTCAACTGTGAAATTTTCCCCAGAATCTCCTTCAAGCTCTCTTTGCAGTTCAACTACTATTTCACAATGTTTATCTACCCCAATGGCTTAGAGCAATCATTTCTTTCAATACCTAATGCTTTCTTATCCAAAGAATCAAAGATTCTCTCGCAGTCGTCTTTGATTTCTTTGACTATATTCTTGTTTTCGGATATGTTCATTTCCCATACCTTGAGGATGATGTCTCCTCTTATCTATTATGTGACATAAAGTTTTAGATTTTTCAACATCTCTTTGTTTCTTGAACATGCAAATTCTTTCTGGAAGGTATTCCTTACTTCTTTAGCCTCCTTTTCCTGTAAAATAATATTATCAAAGGATTTGCTTACCTCTTGAAATTAATTCTGGATGATCTCTATTTTGGAGATAAATTTCTGCTACTCGGCTTCTATCTTTGTATGTGCTTCCAGGGAGAGGGTCTGGAAATACTTTAAGTATACAAACCGACCTTCTGTCAAATTTAACTTATCTTGTAGCTGCTTTACAAGCTCCTTTTTTTGAGTAACCTGCACCTGACTTGCTTGTATCCTCTGGTTCATTTCATCTAGGCTTGATTTGAATGATTGAATTTCTTGCATTTCAACAACGCTGGCCTGCTCTACGCTTTTATTCACCTCTTCTCTAATGTTTTTCTCAACATTCTTTAACTAGTATTTCAATTGAGCTATTTTGTGGTTACTCTTCTTTATCCTTGTTCTCATGTTTTCCACAGTAAAAAGATTTGTTGTTGCCATGGCTCCCATGGAGCCTGCTACCTTTGTAGAGAAATCCTCCTCTTCCAAATTCTAGCAATCTATCAAGACCCTATGCTTCTTCACCATACCCCCTTCTCTCATCTACATCTCTTGTTTTAGAACAACCTTCCTCTTTTTACTGAAAAAATAATCAGAAGGAGGGATCTCATCTCTAGAGATAGGGGTGAGATCACTAACATATATGGCTCCCATCTGTGGGAGTCCAAAGGCAAATTGTAAAGGGGTTAGGGAAGCTATGGGACTTCCTAGATCTATAGATCTTATTTTTCCTATGGCCTTAGGTATATTGACATCAAAAGTAGATGATGAAGGAGGGGGTGGACTTACTGGACTTGAAAGGTGTCCCATACCTCCTCTCTGTTTCCATGTCTAGATTTTATGTCTGTAAGCCCTCTTCATTTTTTGAAGACCTTTTAGCCTCCTGTGGAATTTCCTCGGGATTGACTTTACCATGTGCTTCCTATCCAAATCATGGAGGAGTATCCTCTTGTTCCTGAGGAAGGGTGATTTCTCCTCCTCATAGTACTTTGGGAAGACCACTCCGTCTATGCTTCTGGAAGGTCTGAAAACTAGCTTGCAAATCAGACAACAGTGTTTGTACTCTCTCTAACACCTCCTCATAGGTCCTAGTTCCTTTGAAAATATCATCATAAGGGGACTTCTCAGGTTCATAAGCCTTCATATTACAGTGGACCATGTGATTTTCCACTAACTGGTAAGGGTTGTGCTTCCTGTGTTCGAGGTCTACCAACTTGACCTCCTCCAGCGTTGCCGCTTCAACTTTGGAATGGCCCAAGTTGATTAGTGAAAAGTTTCCAATGTAAATAGGAAAAACCGGCCAAGACTTCTTTTGAGTTGTCTTTAGTTCTATCCCAATTCCACCTATTACTATTTGATGAGCTACCTCCCTACACACTAGTCAGTCAGGGAGAAATTTTGGGAGTGCATGTGGAGGGATTGAACATCTGAAAACTTTGATGTAGGAGAAATTCTTCTCTATAAACCAGTCAGCAACATCCCTGAGGCTTCCTATGACCAACTCTGAAATGCTGTGAGGTGCACAGCCGTACACCATTTGATGTAGTGGTATCACCATGAAATGATAGATTTCATAGAATGAGTCCTTGACATTTTCTTCCCAAAGTTTAGAATGATATTCATGAATAGGTTCTGGGTAAGTCGGATTCCAACTCCAATTCATCAAAGGGAAAGGAGTTGTGAAGCATATAGCATCCATGATGTATGAAGACATATAAAAGGTTATTGGTCGGCCTTTGGATCTTCCAGTGTGATATTCCATGACCTCCTTGTCTATGTTATCATATAAAATCTTATTCCAATTGAAGTTGTAAACTTAGGTTGCCTCATGCAAAAGAGGTACCCATTCAGTAGGGAAATGGGTAGGACTTTCTTCCCAAAAAGTATAAAATAGAATCATCGCCACATAGACCATATACTCATTTAATGAGGATGTGGCATAAATACCATGGGTGTTGGACCTGAATTTTGCTGCGTGTCTCCACTAGTCTTTGATTATGCCAAGATACATTTGGTCTGACTCAAAACATTCTTTCCTTTGAAAATCATTCACGAAATCTTTATAATAAATATACTTTGGACTGGGAGATATTTTATACATTACTTGTATATGATTTGGTCTGAAAGAGCCAATGACGACCCATTGGTTTTCCATAATGCTTCTCGTCTGCACATCTGTTCTCTCTAAGGCCCAACTAATCATGTCATTATAAGTCATGAGTCGCGGTCGTGTAGCTACTTTGTGAAGCTCACACTCTGCTATGTCTTAGAGTTTATTTTTGACAACATGAGGGAAATTCTTAATTTCATAATCCAGAGTTTCAAAAATTTGTCTCTAGGATTTGATTGATCTAAAATTGAAGATGACTTGAAATACTTGAAATTATTTGCAATGTAAATGTTATGTGTTTAAAGCAAAAGGATCATTTTTTAACACATAGATTAAGGGATTATTCATGCAAATTACACATAGAAAACAACATAATCAATGAACATAAGCACATAAACACAACAATTGATAAAGGAGTTCACCCCTCTCTTGGGCTACATCTCCCGGTCCAGCTTCCAATGGATCATTATTATTAATTGCTCAAAATTTCTCAAAAACATGTCTTACAATGCTCAAACTGACAAACCGACTGCTCCAATGGCTTCAGAGCATCCAAAAACCCCTGTCTGGGCTCTTTCGACACCTCAATCGGTCGAAAAACGAAGAAGTTAGGCCTCCTGGAAGTCTCCCCCTTGAAGCTTGTTGTCTTTGCATCTACAAATTGTGCCCTTGTCAATTGAACCTAGCACACATGCAATAAATAGTGTGAAAACCCAACAACAGGTGAAACCACGCCAACGATGCAAACCATAGGATGGTTAAGGGCGCGCCAACCCCTAACTACCTAGCACCTAGGCACATGGGTCATAGGACCACGCGTATTGGCAAAAAGGGCTTAACGGTTGAACTGATCCAACTGTATTAACTCCCCCGCACTCCGGTCGTGGGCACATGGGTCATACCATAAGACCGTGGCTTACAAACATAAAACTCATGCCCCTTTTCACATAGGGCATGGTCATATAAATACAATCCACGTGACCGGAGGTTTGGCTTATGGTATAACATTCCCATGCAATATACATGGTCACATAGCATATGTTATGACTACGGGTCGGGACTAAGCCTCGACCCAACCCCCCGCCAAATGGTACAAATTGCAACTTTAAATACAATGTAACGCATATACATATCAAGGCTCAATCGGTGGTCTGTTGGTCAGACGGTCGTTGAGAAGGCACTATGTGATAGGAGAGGTCCAGGGGTCGAACCCCGTGGACTCCAATAATTTTACATACAACCAATTAACCAATAAATGGGTGCCACATGGTAGCCCATGATTGGGCCACGTGGCACCTTACCACTAGCCAACAAAATGCCACGTGTCACCATCTGATTCAACCATGCCTGCCAATCATCATATGCCATGTCACTTCTGTACGGTCGTACGACCTTGCCACATTAGCCTGTATGGACTGTAAGGATTGTACAATCAGCATCATTTTTTTTGCCTGTTTGACTTTATGAATAGATTGCAATATCTCTCGCTCCTGACGTTTGTTTGAGATGAAACAAGTTGTGTTGGGTTCACAACGATGAGGCCTATGCTCTCATCCGGTTTGAAGCGATTCTGAGTACTTTGAAGTTTTGAGCAAAATTTGATCCCCTGATCACTCCTCCCCATTGGGAAGCTTTTGGACCTCCAAAAGACTATTTTTAGTCTATGTGAAGATGAGGGTAAAGTTCCCTCACCCTTCCAACCTCAATCCACTTGGCCTTGCTTGGATTTGTCCTTTTAAGACCAACTCCCAAATACTCCACATTTCCTCGTTTTGAAGTTCGCATTCTCCTATCAAGGATGGTGTCTTCCTGTAGTTCTGTTAGATACTCTGGAGAAAAATCATCTATGGAAGGAATCTGAACATGCTCTCCTTGATCATCAATCAATGGAGGCTCATACAACTTCAAATTCTCAACATTAACAATTGCATACATCTGCATATAAGGAGGCAAATCTAAATGAAAAGCATTGTTACCAATCTTGTCGATAATGTTGAAAGGACCATATCGAATCGGTTTCAAATTTTTACCTTCTCCTTTAATCCTCTCCTTGCTGATGTAAAGCCAAACTTCATCTCCAACTTGGAAACTGTGATCAACATGATGCTTGTCATGTCTCGTCTTGTACTTGGCCTGACTCTTTTCCAACTGCTCTTGCACCCCCTGATGTATTGATTGAATTTGTTCAATGAACTTATCTGCCCTATCAATGTCATATTGACCATCGACAGCAATATCTTTCCCAAAGATAAAATCTAAAGGAGACTTGGGCAAATAGCCAAAACATTCTTCAAATGGCGATGTTTGAGTTGAAGAGTGCTTAGCTCGATTGTACGCATGCTGAATATAGTGCATCATCTTCTTCTTCTGTGGATGAAAAGTTGTTCTCTTTTTAAGTTTGGTGTCCATGAGTGCCCATAAACTCGACCAAAAACTTCCAGCAAATCGATAATCCCGATCAGAAATAATGGACTTAGGCAATCCAAAATGCACCCAAACATTTTGAAAGAACAACTGTGTCATTTGTTCTGCTGTTACCTGCTTAATACAAGGCATCAAAATACACATCTTTCTAAATCGATCAACCACAACATAAATATAATCATGACCTCTTCTCGACATAGGTAAACCACCAACAAAATCCATGGAAATACTTTCCAAGGTCGAGAAGGATCTGGAAGTGGAGTGTACAAACCCAAATTTCGATTGCTAGGTTTACTTGTAGCACACAACGAACATCCTCGAACATATTGAAAAACATTTTCATTCATCTTAGGCCATTAGCAGTATCTTTGCAAATTAGCCACTGTCTTGCCTACACCAAAATGACCAACAATACGAGAAGAATGCGCTTCCCTTATGATGTTGATTCTTTCCCCCTATGAAATACACAACTTGCCAAGATGATACAAGAGATTATTATGCACATGATAATCTAATTCTTCAACATGATTAGAGTGGCACAAATTTTCATACACTTCTTTAAAATCAATATCTAAAGCATATTGCTCCACATAACTTTCATGCATTATAGGACTCTGCTTAAGAATAATTGAAGCACTAATAATAGGCCTTGAAAGCATATCAACAAATTTGTTAAAAATGCCCTTCTTATACCTGATAGCCAAATGAAACTGTTGAAGAAAACCCATCCATCTGAAGTGCCTAGCTTGTTGTAGCTTTGTCTGTGATTGTAAGTATTGTAGAGCTTGATGATCAGTGTGAATAATGGTTTCTTTTCCCAACAAATAATGCTTCCATTTTTTAACACTTTGAACCAATTCATACAATTCCTTATCATAAGTAGGATAATTAATCATGGCACCATTAAACGTCTCAGAATGAAAACAAATTGGCTTACCATACTATAGCAAAACTACTCCCATTGCATAATTACTTGCATCTATTTGGATTTCAAAAGGTTGTCGTAAATTTGGAAGTGCAAGAACTGGTGCAGAACTGATCTTTTATTTCAAAGTATCAAAAGCCTATTGTTGCTTGCCTCCCCATTTGAAAACTTGCTTGACACTTGTCACAGCATGTAATGGAGTTGCAATGGATGAAAAGTTAGCAATAAACTTCCTCCAATATTGGGCGGCTCCTAAGAAACTTCTTACTTCTGTCACATTGGTGGGTCTGGACCATTCCAAAATGTCTTTAACCTTGGAGGGATCAATTTTTAATTCACCTCGACCAACAATATGGCCTAAGAAAATAAGTGAAGTTTTGCCAAATTCACATTTGGACAGCTTCAAAAACAACTGTTTTTTCCTCAAAACATCAAAAACTTGTTTCACATGTGTAATATGCTCTTCACGAGATTTTCTAAAGATCAAAATATCATCTAAGTAGACAATAACACAATCATCTAGAAAAGGACTTAAGACATCATTCATAACTCTCTGAAAGTAGCAGGTGCATTGCAAAGTCCAAAAGGCATTACCATCCATTCAAACAAACTTTGCTTAGTCTTAAACGTTGTCTTCCATGTGTCTCCCTCAACAATCCTGATCTAATGATAACCACTCCTTAAATCTAAATTAGTGAAATATTTGGCATCTTTTAATTGATCAAGCAAATCATCAATCCTAGGAAGAGGATAATGATTCTTAACTGTAATTTTTTTCAAAGCCCTGAAATCAACACACATACGCCATGTACCATATTTCTTTGGAACTAACACAATTGGAGATCCACATGGCGAAGAACTTGGTACAATAACCCCTTTGTCTAACAACTCCTGAATTTGTTTTTTAATCTCAGCNATACATACCAATGTTTGGAAGTGGACAATCTTGCTGTAACTGAATTTCATGTTGTATTCCTCTTTTTGGAGGCAACCCCTTAGGTTCTTTAAACATGTCATCATACTGATTAACAACTTTCAATAAATCGGATTTCAACTTTTCATCACAACCTTGAAATGCTTCGTTCTCAACATCATTTTTAGGTTTGATCATTAAGAGAACAAAATTATTACTAGCATTAACTAACCTCTTCATTTTCCCCACATTTATAATTGATAAATTCATCTTCTTAGTGTGGGCTCTAACAATGAACTCAACCCCATCTTTAAACAAATGATACTTATTCTCCTGACGATAGAAAATAGCTTTCCTATCATACAAATACGGGCTTCCCAACACAATACCACAAATATCCAATGGAATAACATCAAGCTCTACCTCATCAACGAAATTTGCA